>PVIA01005429.1:0-115515 GCA_004024845.1 Tonatia bakeri
ATCACTAAGAACCTGGTTACGTGCGCCACCTGTGACAAAGCTACCCTGGAAATGATAACAACTAAGATAAAAGAGAAAAGAAAAGAAAAAAGAAAAGAAAAGAAAAGAAAAATCTTAGAGGGAGGGTCATGTCAAGATTTTGTTTAAAAAGCAAAATGTAGTGATGCTTCTGCTTTACACATAACCTCAATACTTTATACTGGAGAATGCTGTAGAGAAAGTAACAGCTCCTGACAGTAAGAAGGTGTTCTTAAAAGTGCATTACTTTAGAAATATTCTGTCAGTCACCTAAGTCTTAATTTATGAAATATTTGAATAATAGCGTCATGTTATTTTTCTGCTGTCCAGCATTGATCTCATTTGCAATGATTTTGAATATTTATTAAGTGCTACAGTAATGTTTGGCTTTCCAAAATTTCTTTCTTAGCCTTTAACAGGCATGAAGCAAAAATTTCCTGTATAACCTACAGTGACAAGGAGGGATACTGCAATGTAGATAGACACAGGGATATTATAACCAACAAATAATAATAATTTTATATTATATATTAGCATTTACCATTTCATAGTTACAAGTTTGCTAATAGTACTAGTGAGTTGTGCTTCTTTTCATAGGTCAAGCCATCATCTTTGACTGAAAATATTAGTTTATCTTAAAGGTCTATTTAGCAATTGCATAGCCTTTTAACACCTTGAGCAAGTACTAAAGCCCAATTCTGACTCCTAGAAAAATAACTCTCAAATGAAGGTCAGCCCCTCAGATGAGGACTTTACTTACCCTTTTCCAACCCAGCCCAGCTGGAATCTTCTTAGGGATTTATTGATTCAGAAATCTCCCCAAAGAAATCTTGGGCCTTGAAGTTCCCATAAGGACCCTCAGGGCCACATTTGTGGGTGAGAACAGTAGGCTTCTACCTCCTGGCTTTCAACAAGAGGGGAAGACAAGGCTTATCACAATTACCTTGTGAGTTTTTAAAAGTTCCCACACATGACAATCAAAGGCAATGAGTAATCTTTTATTGCATCAGGATATAAAATGAGCAATATAAAGAATATTTTAGGGACAGTTAGGAAAATTTGGATATGGACTATATATTAGAAAATATGATTTATAAATGTTAAATTATTCATGATAATGATATTGTCATAATGTAGGATAATATTTTAGCTGCTACATATTTTTTGGGGGGGAGGTAAACTGTCATAATGTTTATAATTTACATTCCAATGAGTTTGCTTTTAGTTTCATTGAACTAGAAATAGTTCAGAAAGCTCAGGCACTTATGATTCTTTAAAAGAAACTGCAGCCTGATTCCAAGAGCAACATAGTACAGAAATTTGAGTGAAGTAGTTAAAATATAATTTAAAGAAAAAAGTCTTTGCACTAACATGATCAGTTCATTGTAGAGGGAAAAGAGAGACCAGTCTAGGCAGAGTCTGTTTGTGAGATGCTTAAATTTTACCCTTGAGCTGTGAAGGATAATTCTGAAGAATCTAAATGACTCTTAGGAAGAGTGAGGAAGAAAAAGCAAAATCAGTGATCCTTAAATGCTTATTGAAAGGAAAAGAGAAGGTTCAAAGGGGGTTTCAGAGACCCTTTATAAAGACAAGGACTAAGAAAGTGAATTTAAACCTCACTTAACAGAAAGAGGAAAATTGCAACAATTTTTGCCAACTGCAAAAATGTGGAGGTCTTCCCGAGTGACCTAGCTCTCTTTTTGTTACAGTAAACTAGCTTCAAAGATGTGCAGTTCTTTGACTCATTTTACATAAAGAAGTGTATGCCTCCCAAGCTTTACTGCCATAGACCAGGAAGATAGTGAATCATTTTCATGTGCATAACAGTATGCCATGTTCCACCATGGACCCATTTTCTGTTTTATAGATAACCTTACCAACAACCCAGCAACTATCCTAGGAAGTGGGAATTACTATCCCACATTTTATAGCTGAGGAAACAGAAGATTAGAGAGATTAAGCAGCGTGCCTAAATCCACCTTAGTAAGGATCAAAGCCAGGATTTGAAACCAAGTCTGACTTCTGTGCTCTTCCCTACTAAACTCATTGCTTCTTGTGTGAATACTTACACTTCCATATGTTCCTGCCAGTCAGGTAATAGGAATCAGTCCTGCCTGGCATCCCTCTCTTGCCCTGTGTCATGGCTGCACCCTAGAGAAGCTCCCTGGTAAAGTTCCCAGCTTCTCAGGGATAAATCATCAGGAAATAGAATGCACTCACTCCTCCATGTCCTTGGAAGACAGAGGAGGTTGGGAGGGTCAGGGTCTTAGTGCAGGCTGCTGTCTCCAGATCTGCTTGCTCATATCTGACTCTATTAATCTTTTCTACATAATCGTATTTGATATGCTTTCTGCTCTTTCAATGAAGGAGAGTTAATCGATGATAATTATAACTCTCTAATTAGTTTCTTAATGACATTTGAACAGAAGAGTACAAAACCCTGGGCACACTTCTAAGTAGTTAGAAATATTTTTCCAAATAAACTCAAAATGCCTTTCTTAACCCTTACATACTCCTGCAGGATATTTTTAGAATTCATTGAGTCATCAGACCAAGTTTGTCTACATTTTCCACTCTCTTTAAATTTCATTAATTTCTAACCTCCCTTGAGCATATATCCCTTTGCCGACTTCTCACACCTGATTAGGTTCAATCACTTGTCTCTGAATATTTAACACCACTTCTGTCACTTTGCAGTATTTAGTTTGCTTTTCTAATATTATTTACCTATCCATGCATGGCCTTGCATGGGCTTGACTGATTTTAGTCAAATTCTTAGAGTTAGTTGTATTATACATGCTCAGAGAACATGCTGTCTCTGCTTTTTTTCTTCGGAAGTTAACCTTAGTCATGATCTCTGCCCAAGTGATGAACTTGAGTGTCTATGTTTTGCCACAAGAGCCCTCTCCTTGGCCCTGACTGGTTGGATTTGGAGTGGAAACTTCATCTGATAGGGACCAACCCAAAGGCCAATCTATGGAGACCAAGTTATACAGGGCAAAACTAACAGACATAGAGAAAGGCAGCCTGGGAAGAACAAGAATGTTGCAGACGTACAGAGTGAAGAAGAAATGATAGACCATGTGACCACAATAAGAAAAAGGTGGTAGCTGATCACTTCCCTGTTTCCAGGAGGCTTGGCTCTACTTCTACTAGATGGGTACTTTGTGAGTTACTTCTGTCCTTTCTTTTGCCTTCCCTTATTCTTTATTTACAGATAATCAGAATGACTGTCATATGTTCCAGGGATATAGTACAGTAGGCCTGCATAACAACGATAGAACCAAAATAGTTTCAAGAATCTAGATGTGGTCATAGCCAAGAAATCAATCATTATAAGAAAAGAAGTGTTTAAAATTTAATGACACAAAGTAAAGCAGAGTCTTGAATTCAAAGAATTGGCATAAACACAAAGGAAGAAGTGTGTAAAGGAGGTAAAATCATGCAAGCCATGCCAAGATATATTGATTAAGAAAGTCAGGCCCTAGCCCATAAGTTCTAGAAACATGAAAATACAAGGAAATTCAAGCTAAACAGCAGACAGAGAACACCACATGGAAGGACTAGTTAACAAAAATTACAATGGAGGCTGATGGTCCAGGAAGCTAACATTGCAGTCAGCATTATCATAATAATAAGCTAGTCTCTAGCAAGGGGTTGAAGGAAGCACAACTAGAATTATAAAAGTAGGACAAAGTCCACTGGTGGGGATGAGTAGCTGTGCTTGAATCAATTCGGTGGGATTGAAATGGGAAGGCAGGCAGATCCTAAAAATTGAGGAAATAGGATGACTTTCCTCTAAATGTACCTTGGATGACTCAAGCTTCAGATAGGTCATTCGGTCATTGACAATGGATTGACCTGGAAAAGTGCAACTCAAGACAAAATAAAAGCTCAGTTCTTACCTGGAAGTGAGTATACCTTTCATGGATAGTCAGTTGGACAGGTGAGATAGAGCAGGAAAAACAGGCAGCGATTATGGTCAGCAGTCAGATGTGGTAGTGCCAAGCTCTGGCTGGCTGTGCGTATGTGGAAAATGCTAGTTACTGATGGGAGATAATTGGCCAAATCCAGTCATGATTCTATAGCACCAGCCAATAGTTTGGATAGGTGCAGAGTAGAGCTCCAACCTAGAAGTTAAAATCAGGAAAATCCATAAGAGTTAATATTGAAGGGACAACTCAAACAATATGAACATGAACTAGACAAGAGAAAAGGGAAGAAAAAAGAGAATGATGTATCTCAGAACTGATGTGGGAAACAAGTTGGCTCTGTCTGAAGAAACACATACTTCCTACACTTTCAAGCCAAACAACTGGCTTATACCTCCATCTCCAAAGTTTCCTTCAGCAGAGTCAACCTGATTGCTACATCCGCTCTGAGATTCATCTCTTCCTTTCTTCTTCCTCTTCCCCTGGTATGGTTCATGTTCATGGTATCGGCCGGGTTGTCTTATCCACATTAATTGTGATGGATTGTCCTGCTTCTAACTCCTGGAATGGAGCTCACTCTGTTCAGACACATTTTTAGTAGACAAAGGAAGGAAGAGTTTTATTGGTAAAGATATATCCTCCTTCTTCCAGCTTTGACTCAAAGACTGGGACTATAGTGAATTTGCAAGTTAGAGCCTCCAGAGGATTCAACCTCCGAGGAGTTGGAGAATACAGAGAGGGTTGCTGGCAGGAAATGACACCAAGTCATCTGCCATTCCATACCAGACTAAAAGGCGAGGAATAGGGGTTGATATCTAGGAAGAAATGGTTGGAGCTGGAGAGACTTTTTTCCTGATGTGTATACATACTGTGGACTAATAAGCGGAAAAAGGAAACACATTCACTATGACTGTCTCTGAGGTAAGTGGTAACCAGACCTATTTTCTTCAATGAACTTCATGCTTGAGGATATCTTACTTTCCAAAGTACAGAACACATTACAAGTTTTGACACTGACATTCAGTTTTCCCGGAGGCAATTTTGACCACTTCTAGGAAATTTAAATGCAGATTAATTCAGCTGAATAGCAGATATGCAGCTATTTATGATGCACTCACACCTACACAAATTGCCCTGCTCATTTCCTAGCCAGTTAACTGTTAGTCCCTCAGGCTTGTCTTACTTTGTCACCTTCAGTTAACATCAAGATCCCCCATGAAATGCTGCCTGTGGCATCTGCCTGAAACTCCTCACCAATATCAAAGACCACATTGTACTCGGCCTTTCAGATGATGGTTGTATAAACCCCCAAATGAAAGACCTCTTGGGGTTTCTGGTTAAAATAAAGGACTGTGTCTTCCCAATCTTCTTTTTTCTGGTCCCCAATAACACAGACACGCATATGACAATACCACTTCAGAAACATATAGTGGGGAATTCTCTCTCCTGTATTTACTCAGAATGTGTGTTCCTATTCTATAATCCATTGAATAAAGACTGAAGAATGCGGTATTTTCTGAGTAGTGACCAGTGACAATGCTATCTATCATTATAGAAATATAGCATATTAATATGTCCATGTGAAATTCACTATTGGTAAAAATTGACAACTGTTCATATCCATACTTTTCAACTGCCCATTCTGAGTAAGTGCCCCTTACCTAGTTTCTTCCATTCTTGGTCTCTTTTAGTTTTGAATCCAGAGGACTCTAGATAGAGCTGTCAAACCACATTGGATACAAAAACAGGACTCACTGCTATCATTACTCTTCTTCAAGTTTATTCTCCTCCCTAAACCTCTGGCTTACAATATCTCCCAACCAATTCTGCAGCCACCAAGGAAGTTAGGAAAATTAACCTCTCCCCTTCAGCCTGCAGTTTCAGTTTATACACAGTGCATGTGGTAACCCTGAGCTTTGTTACTAGGGTCTCACAAATCAAACAGTACCACCCATACACCTAAGGCATGTGTACCTTATTTGCAGTTTTGTTTTTCATGGTTTCAGTTGCCTATACTCAACCACACTCCGAAAATATAAAATGGAAAATTCCAGAAATTTGTGCTCCCTTCTGAGCACCATGATAAAATCTTGTCCTGCCTGGTACCTGAGTCATCCCTTTGTCCAGCTGATCCATAGTACATGTATAGGGAAACAAACGGTGTACATAGGGTTCAGTACTATTCGTAGTTTCAGGTATCCACTTGGGGCATTAGAATGTGTACCTTCTATATAAGGGGAGCCACTGTGCTTTAGTGGGCTCTCATTCTGGCCCTCCTCTCCTCGTGTCCCTTTCCATCGGCCGAGGAGTCTTTGCCCTCTAGATACACTTCCAGATACCGGGACATCAGGATTCCCAGCCAAAATGCCATAGCTCATTTCTAGATCCTGTGCACCCATGGACTGACCATGCTGCTGTTATAGAAATCCAATAATTAGTTTATTGAGTAGAGATATATACAGAAATTGGATGAAGAATGATGTAAATTAATAAAAAATATACATATATATTTGTTTCTGCCTCTGGTGCCCAACACAGAGCTCATAAACCCTTGTAAATAGCCATGCTAAGAGGATCTTTTGTTCTAGTATTTAGCTTTGGCCCCGATCCCTGGCATAGAGCTCCTCAGACCTTTGTAATTTCCTCAAAAATAGGAGCATTGCACACTGAGTTCCTAAATTTCTTGAAATTTCCTGGGTAATAAGAACATCTGTTATTCTAATGAGGTGCTTTTAGTGGGATCCTGGGTGGGGGCCTGGTCACTATAAATACCAAGCCACAATTAGAAGTTTGGAAATTTCAGCCCTACTCACTATTCTCCAGAGAGGCGAGAGGGGCTGGAAGTGGAATTAATAATTGATTGTGTCTATTTGATTAAGTCTCCATAAAAATTTTAATAACACAGAGCTCAGAGAGTTTCCAGGTTGTTGAACCCATGTGTGTGCCAAGATGGTGGCCCATCACTAATCACAGGACAAAAGCTCCTGAACTTGGGACCCTTTCAGTCTTTGCCATGTGTATCTCTTTCTCTGATTGTTCATCTGTATACTTCATTATAACCTTTATGATATAATAAACATACAGAAGTATTTTCCTGAGTTCTGTGAGCCAATCTAGCAGATTATTGAATCCAAGGAGGGGATTATGGATACTCCAATTCATCAGAAGTATGGGTGACAATGTGGGACTTGGGATTAGCATCTGAAGTGGGAAGTGGTATAGTCTTATGGGACTGAGCCCTTACTTTGTGGGATCTGATGCTATTTCTAAGCAGATAGCCTCAGAATTGAGTTAAATTGGAAGTCATCCAGCTGGTGTTGGAGAATCACTTGATGTGTAGGAATCCACACAGCTGGTGTTAGAAATGAAGTAAAGTGTAGTAGCATGAGAGTAAAGAAAAAAACATAGTAGTATGTTTCCTAGACAGCTGTTGTATCTACTCACATGCATTTGAAGTACCACTGGGTGTGGAATAAAGTAGCAACGTGAAAAGAAGGAGAATTCTATTTTGCTCATTGGTTTATTTTGTTCATTATATTCCTTTTATAGGTGAGGTTATATGATATTGTCTTTCATTAACTGAATTACTTCACTTAGTGTAATACTCTCCAGTTCCATCCTTGCCGTTGCAAAAGATAGGAATTCCTTCTTTTTGCTGCATAATATTCCATTGTGTAAATGTACCTTGGGTTTTTGATCCACTCATTTACTAATGGGCATTTAGGCTGTTTCCAAATCTTGGCTATTGTAAATAGTGCTGCTGTGAACATAGAGGTGTGTAAAGTCTTTGGAACTGGTGTTTCAGGATTCTTAGGGTATATTCCCAGCAGTAGAATTGCTGGGTCAAAAGGCAGTTGCATTTTTAATTTTGGGGGGAAACTCCCTACCGTTTGCCAAAATGGCTGCAGCACTCTGCATTTTTAATGACAGTGTACTAGAGATCCCTTTTCTTCACATCCTCGTCAGCACTTGTTGCTTGCTGGTTTGTTAATGATAACCATTTTGGCAGGTGTGATGTGATAATCCCATTGTGGTTTTAATTTGCATCTCTCTGATGGCTAGTGATGTTGAGCATCTTTTCAGATGACATCTGTATATCCTCCTTGGAGAAGTGTCTATTCAGGACCTTTTCCCAGTTTTTATTTGGATTATCTATCTTCCTGGTTTTGGTTCCTACAACTTCTTTATATATTTTGGAAATTAAACCCTTATCATCCAATACATCATTGGCAAATATGCTCTCCCATATAGTCGTTTCCCTTTTCCTTTTGATGGTTGTTTCTTTAGCTGTGCAGAAACTTTCTAATTTGATGTAGCCCCATTTGTTTATTTTTTCCTTTATTTCCCTTGTCCTAGGAGATATATTGGCAAAAATTTTGCTACATGAGACATTTGAATTTTTACTGCCAATATTTTCCACTAGGATTTTTATGGTATCCTTACTTATATTTAAGTCTTTTATCAATTTTAAGTTTATTCTGGTGTGTGGTGTAAGTTGGTAGTCTAGCTGCATTTTTTTTTTTTTTTTGCATATACCTGCCCAGATCTCCCAACACCATTTGTTGAAGAGATTATTTTTACTCCATTCTATGCTCTTGCCCCCTTTGCCAAGTATTAATTGACCATAGAGACATGAGTTTATTTCTGGGCTCTTTCATCTGTTCCATTGATCTATGTGTCTGTTCTTAAGCCAGTACCAGGTTTTTGTTTACAGTGACCTTTGATATCAGGTATTGTGATCCCTCCGAATTTGTTCTTTCTCAGATTTCTGAGGTTATTTGGGGTCTTTTTGTTTCCATATAAATTTTCAAAATATTTGTTCTAGATCTGTGAAATGCACCATCAGTATTTTAATAGGAATTGCATTGACTCTGTAGATTGCTTTAGGTAATATGGACATTTTAATGATGTTAATTCTTTCAATACATGAACAGGTTATATGCTTCTGTTTATTTGTATCTCGCTCAATTTCCTTTTTCAGTTCTATAGTTTTCTGAATACAGGTCTTTCACCTCCATGATTAATTTATTTCTCAGTACATTTTTTATTGTTGTTGTTCTTGTTGCTATAGTAGATGGATTTTTCTCTTAGTTTCTCTTTCTGATAGCTCATTCAACAATGTACAGTGTACAGAAATACCAATGATTTCAGATTTTGACTTTGTATCCCACTACTTTGCCAAATTCACTTATTAGGTTTAGTAGTGTTTTCGTGGAGTCTACAGGGTTTTCTATGTACACTAGCATGTTGTCTCAAATAATGACAGTTTTACTTCCTCCTTTCCAATTTGGATGCCTTTTTCTTCTTGTTGTTGTTTGATCTATGTGGCAAGGACTTGCAGTACTATGTTAAATAAGAGTAGGGAAAGCAGACAACCTTTTCTTATCCCTGTTCTTAGTGGGAAAGCTTATTGTTTTTTTCAGTTGAGTATGATGTTGGCAGTAGGTTTTTTGTATATGGCCTTTATTATATTGAGGTATGCTCCCTCTATCCCCACTTTGCTGAATGCTTTTATCATAAATGGATGCTGGATTTTATCAAATTCTTTTTCAGCATCTATTGTTATAATCATGTAATTTTTGTCTTTCATTTTATTTATGTGATGTAACACATTTATCAATTTTTGAATATTGTACCATTCTTGCATCCTTGGAATAAATTCCACTTGATCATGGTGCGTGATCTTTTTAATGTTTTGTTGGATCCACTTTGCTAATATTTTATTGAGGATTTTAACATCTGTGTTCATCAGCAATATTGGCCTGTAATTTTCTTTCTTTGTTGAGTCTTTACCTGATTTTGGGATTAAGATAATACTGGCCTTGTAAAAATAGTTTGGGAGTCTTCCCTCTTTTGAATTGTTTGCAATATTTTGAGAAGGATAGCAGTTAATTCATCTTTGAATATTTGGTAAAATTCCTGTGAAGCCATTTTTTTCAGTGTTTTTGTGTGCTGGGAGTTTTTTGATTACTGCTTAGATTTCACTAGTTGTATTCAGTCTATTCGGGTTTTCTACTTCTTCCTGATTCATTTTGAAAGATTGTATGTTTCCAGAAATTTAGCCATTTCATCCAGGATGTCCAATTTCTTGGCATATAGTTGTTCATAGTAATTTCTTACAATCCTTTGTATTTCTGTGGTATCAGTTGTTACATCTCATCTTTCATTTCTGGTTTTACTTATTTGGGTCCTCTCTCTTTTTTTCTTAATGAGTCTGTTTAATGGTTCATCAATTTTGTTTACCCTTTCAAAGAACCAGCTCCTGAATTCATTGATCCATTAATTTTTTTTTAAATGTCTATGTCATTTAATTTTGCTCTGATCTTGATCATTTCCTCCCTTCTGCTTACTCTGGGCTTTGTTTGTTGTTGTTCATTTAGTTCTTTTAGATGTAGGGTTAGATTGTTTATTTGAGATTTTTCTATCTTCCTTAGGTAGACCTTTAATGCTAGGAACTTCCCTCCCAGGAATGTTTTTGCTATATCCCATAGGTTTTGGGGTTGTGTGTTCATTTTCATTTTTTCCAGATACTTCATGAATTCTTCCTTGATGTCATTGTTAACCCATTTATTATTTAATAACATGTTATTCAGCCTCCATATATTTGAGTGCTTTTGAGTTTTTCCCTTGAGGTTGATTTCTATTTTTAAGCCATTGTGATCTGAGAAGATGCTTCATATAACTTCAGTTTTATTGAATTTGTTAAGGCTTACTTTGTGTCCTACAATGTGGTCTATTTATGAAAACAATCCATGCACATTTGAGAAGACAGTATACTCATATTTTGCTTCCTTGGAGTGAAATGTTCTGTAAATATCTATTAAGTCCTTTTGATCTAGTGTGTCATTTAATGCCACTATATTCTTGTTAATTTTTTGCCTGGATGATCTGTCCATAGTTGACAATGATGTGTTAAAATTCCCTACAAGGATTCTATTGCTGTCTATCTTTCTTAAAGTTCTCCAAGATTTCCTATATTGGGTGCATATATATTTACAGGGCTTATATCCTCTTGTAGGACTGCTCCCTTAAGTATTATGTAGTGACCTTTTTTGTCTCTTGTTAGGGCCTTGGTTTTAAAGTTGATTTAGTCTGATATAAGTATTGCTTCCCATTTTTTTTCATGTCCATTTGCATAGAGTATTTTTTCCATCCCTTCACTTTCAGCCTTTGTAAATCTTTTCTTCTGATGTAGGTCTCTTACATATAGCATACTTGTGGGTTGTGTTTTCTTGTCCACAACCTGTCAGCTATTCTGTCTTTTGATTGAAGCATTTAATACATTTACATTAAGGTTATTATTGATGGGTTCTTATTCATTAGTGTTTCCCCCTTTGTACCTCTGTTTTTCTTTCTCTGTTTCTTCTTCTTAAAGCAGTCCCTTTAGCATCTCTTGCAATGTTGGTTTTATAACAATGTATTCCTTTAGCCTTATTTTAAATATGGGAAGCTTTTTATTTTGTCTTCCATTTTAAATAAGAGCCTTGATGGAGAGAATAGTCTTGGTTGCAGGTCCTTGCTTTTCATTACTTGGAATATGTTGTTCCATTCCCTTCTGGCCTGTAGTGTTTTTGTTGAGGAATCAGCTTATAGCCTTATCAGAGCTCCTTGGTAGGAAACTAACTGTTTCTCTCCTGCTGCATTTAATATTCTCCCTTTGTCTTCAAATTTTGCCATTTTAAATGTGATGCGTCTTGGTGTGGGCCTCTTTGGGTTCATCTTGATTGGGACTCTGTGCTTCCTGAACCTGCATGATTCTTCCTTTTCAAATTAGGGAAGTTTTCCGTCATTTTTTTTCTTCAAATATTTTCTATCCTTTTTCCCTTTCTTTTCTTTGTGGTATCCCTATGATGCAAATATTGTTACATTTCATGCTGTCCCAAAGCTCCCTTAAACTATCTTAATTTTTCTTGAGATTTTTTTTTTCATTTTGATGCTCTGACTGGATGTTTTTTTCTACCTTGTCTTCCAACTTGCTGATTTAATCCTCTGATTCATCTAGCCTGCTTTTAATTCCTTCTAGTGTGTTCTTCATTTCAGATATTGCATTCTTTATTTCCAGCTGGTTCTTATTCATGGTTTCTATGTACTTTTTCATGCTGATGTAGTTCCTACTAAATTCCTTGTAGGTCTCACTAAGTTCCTAGAACATCCTTTTAACCACTACTTTGAACTCTATGTCTGATAAAATGCTTGCCTCAATTTCATTTAGCATTCTTTATTGGAATTCCTCCTCCCCTTTTGGTTGGAGGTTGTTTCTTTGTCTCCCCATTTTAGGTTACTTTTTGTTTGTTTCTGCATATCATATTGATCTGCTTTGACTTTCTGTTTTTGTGGGGTGGCCTTATGTGTTAGGAGTCCTGTGGGACCCAGTGGTGCAGACTCCTTGAATTCCTGATCTGGGTGCTCTAGGAATGTCTTTTGTGTAGGATTTGTGGACTCTCCTGTTGTATTTGGGTCCTGAATGTTAATGGCCTATTTGTTTGTGGGAACTCCCCTCTGGCCGGTTGACTAAGAGACTCAACCCTTGTTAAGTCTTGCATTCTCTTGTGTAAGTGCTGGCAGAATAAAGCAAAACAACACAGAAAAAAACAACAAACTAGCAACCTCCCAACCACAACAGCAATATCAATGACAAGAGAGCAATAAATAGTAAAAACAGAAAGAGAAATGGAATAGTAGACAAGAGGGAAAAGGAAAAAGAATATGAAAAGGCCAAAGGGATGAAAAGTGATTATGAGAGGAGAAAGGCAAGGAGAGCTAATACTTGTAATGAATTGAAAGAGGAAAACAGGGAAAAGGAACACAAAAAAAAAGTAATAAAAAAAAGGGAGAGGGAAACAATGGAGTAATCAAAGCACCAAAAATAAAAGAAAAAGAAAAAAATAGATGAAAAAAAAATAAAAAGACTATTGAAAAGGATAGTGAAAATAAGAAAAAGAATCTAGTAAATTAGTAGATGCATCTCAGCAGGGTTTAGTGACTGCCTGCTGGTTTCTCCCTTTGGATACCACTCTGATGTCTGAGTTTGGTGTATGCCAGTGTCAGGTGCTATCTACATCTGGCCCTTGGCAGCCTTTTCAATGTGACAAGCAATCCACAGTTTGTGGCTGATTCCTCCGAGTTTGGCTGCTCCCAGGGTGGGCCAAGCTGCTCTGCAAAGCTGACTTTTATCAAGGGGTCTGTCAGCAAGCATCCCAAGTCACCACAGGATACACCTCTGCCTCTCTCTCTCTGGCTCCTGGCCTGCTGTAAATCTTAAACTAGTCACATCAACTATTTTAAATTAACTATTTCTGAGAGGGCTTCTGGTGGAAATAGGCAGCTGTGATTCTTGGATCTCCTGTGGCAGGTGTCTTTCAGACTTCAGGGAAGATGGTGGATGTGTTCTGCCTCCCCTGAGCCACTCATCTGAGTCTTTCTGGGATTATTTCCCTGTCCTCAGCAGGGAAGGGCTCCTAGTAGGCCTCCAGAACTCAGGTTTTGGGTCTGCCACATGCTAGGAGGTGTTTATGTGGCTTGCCCAGGAGGGGGAAGAACCTGTCTGTTTCCCAGAAAAGTGTATGGATTGGCTGTGCCCTACAGCCAGTCTGTGACAAACCCTGAGTCTTTATGTTGCTGTCTCTTTAGCAAGGGTTAAGATGTAGGCTGGGAGAAATGAAAAACAAAACAAAACAAAACAAAACAAAACACCAAGACAGATCAAAACTGAAAAAAGAAGAAAAAAGTTGCAGGGTGGAGCAAACAGGATTTTAGAGGGTGTGGTGAGTAGGAAGATTCCAGAGAGTGTGGGAGGTGGTACCCTACAGGGTAAGATAATTGATTTTCCCCTGGGAAGGGCTATATCCTGACCTGAAAATCCCACAGTCGCTTCCCCTAGTCTCTCCCCAGTGCCTCCCACTCTAGCCTCTCCTCACAGGAAGGACTTTCCTTTACTGGGGCCCAAGGTGAGTACCCAGAAACACAAAATCTGTGCTTTGCTCCTTTAAGAAAAAAAAAATGTGGGTTTGTTTCTAGTGGTTTCAGTCTCTCCCTTGAAGACAGAGCCCCAACAGCTTTTCACCACTGGATGCTGCATGGTGGACCAGTCTTGGCACTGGCTCTCTATGCTTGGGAGCCCAGCCTGTGGTCCTGCCTTCACTCCTCTCAAAAGGAAGCTTTCACAGCCATGCCACCTATTTAACCCACACTTGTGTGTGTGGGGCCAGCCCCTTTGAGATGTCTCTGCCCTTCCTACCAATCTAGGAGTGGTGTTTTTGGCCATCTTTAGCTAAAAGTCTCTTTTTCAGGTAGCCTTCGGTTTAACTCAAGTGATTGTTCTCCTCTTTAATTTTATTTCCAGACTGATTCTGGGAGGCAGTGCATGATCTATTCTCCTACTTTGTCACCATCTTGCCAGAAGTCTGATCAGAACTACCATATTTTATAGACATTTTTTGAAAGAGGGAATTAACTTGGCTTGAATCTTTTTCTTTTCTTCTCATTATTCATTTGGGTATAGGGAGCTAACTGATGTTTAGTGTAATTAATTGGGATCTGTTTTTGCCTTTCCTTTTGCCTTTCCCTTCAATTCATGGAAGAGAGTTTTCACTGTACCAGGCTAAAAAGGCTTAGAGGAGATGGAAAAGCAAAGGATAAGGTCTACTTTACTTATATTTTTTGTGTTTTCTTTATTCTAGCTCTTATCCACAGACAGACCAGCAGAAGAAACCCATGACTAAGGAAACACCAAGTGGTTTCATCCAACAAATTAACATTCTACATACCATCAAAACTGCACGTAGTATGAAAGTGCCACACCCATCTGATGAAGAGGCAGAAAGGTTAAGTCTAGAGTGTGGTGACTTGTGCATATGGTCAGTGGGATGATGGCCGAAACAATGATTATACTAATCTGGCTCTTTCCTGTTGGAAAGAGAATAATGGCATTAACGCTACTGGCCAATTTTTATTGATCAACAGGGAAGAAGTGAAGAAGAGAAGACAAGACCAATCTGTGCTTCATACTACTTCTAGTAAAAACAAAAATATAATTGAAAAGCTCTGTGAAAACTAAAAGTCAATAGTAATATAGAATACATGGGGAAATTATAAGATATAAATAAATTTATAAAGGAAGAGGTAAAAGTGGACAAGGATAGCCAACTCAAAAAAAGCAACTGTCACATGATCTCTTCCAAAATAAAAGAATGCTCAGACCACAGAATCATTATCCAAGGCAGTCATACCATCTCTAGCAATAAGGGTGAACATGCTCAGAGAGAAAAAAGACTGTAAGCAACTCTGGCCAGGTAGAACAGGACAGTATGTTGCTTAGCTGCAAGGGCATAGTTACCATCCACAGGAGGGTGCCCTCTGGACCTATTTAACAAGGTGGCTGGGAAAGAGAGACAAATGAAAAAATACAGTGGGTTTCTCTGTCAACAAGCTTTCTGAATGAGAATATTAAAGAAAAATAATATCAAGAAGTATATTAACCAGTAACAGATAACATGTACCATTAAACTTTAATCTGAAAAGCAAGTCCCTTTATAATTTTATGAGTCCTCTAAAGTTCATATGCAAAAAATGGAAAATGTCACCCATATTATGACAGGGGGAACAGGTAGGGAGAATATAAATGAATCCCATAAGCAGGGCTAAAACTTTGATGCCTACCAACTCACAGGCCAGAGCCACAAATGTGCCCAAACATTCAGTGATTTGATTGGACCGGTGGATTAATGGAACAATATGACTTAGCTGTTTCATTTCAGGTGGAAGCTTTGTGGCACCTAAGCTCCCGAGGTAGTTTCAACCACTTAGATAACACTTCCTCAAAGCCTCAGTAGCACTCTCACTTTATGGGATGAAGGAATTAGGTTGTTACATATCACGAAGCTCATGGTAACTGAATAATCAAATTAATTCAAATTGGAGCAGATGTGAACAGTATCTTTAATACCAAACATAGCCTGAAGCAGTGGGGAAATGGAAATACACTGAGTTACAGAGAGGGTTTAATGTGTTACCACTGCAATCTTATTTAACAACTTCATTAGACAACCATAAGCAAGAATAAAAATTAAGGTTATAAAACTTGTAGAGGATAAGGTAAATTTAAAGTCATTAAATTGAAAAAAAAAAGAAGCGTAATTAGAGAACTTCCAGAAAGCAAAAGTCCAGAGCAATAAATAAATTCAAGAAGGTATGATAAAGTCATAATATATGACTCTAAGAGAAAGTAAACTCTCAATACAAGCCAGATACCTTCAAACAAAAGTCAGAATAGTTCTAGCAACAGAACCAGAGGTTAATGTGCAACAAGGTAGAGTGGTACACTTTTTCGGTATGGTGTGGGTTGCTGAAGGAAAAGTGGCCCATTCCATCCACTTTTAGTAAAAGAGCCATTTGGTTCATGAGAATGGGACACTCCCATCCCATTTATCTGTACCCTGTATCTCCCACTTCCTGTCACAACCAGCCAGTTAGCCCCAGCCACCACTATCGATGGCTGGAGATATGGTCCCTTAAGACTGAACCTCGCAACCTTGAAAGATTAGTGGCAACTAAGACTGAACTTGGAATGTTTGCAAACACAAGAGATGGATTTAAACTCTTGTGCTTTCCTTGAAGCTGTTCCTCTGAATATGTTTGTTTTGCTTGCTTGGCTTGTCCTACTCCATCAGGACTGCAATTTAAAAAAAAGAAGGAAAGAAAACAATACATGAATTACAGTGCTATAATCCAAAGGAAGGCAGTTTTAATGGTGGAATTTCAGATACTGTGACAGATTCATGGGAGTCACACACTTGGGCAAAGAAGATTAATCGCCTTCCTTGCTTATTCAGAAGCCTGCTGCCTAGATGCTAATGCAGAATGGTAAGCAATTACCAAGTCGAAAAGGTAGAGCTCTGCTCTGTTTGGTTTTCTATGTTGGCCTGTTCTACTCTATTAGAATCTATATGTCATTAGTCATGACTATCTACTTTCTATGCAAAACTCAATACCTAAAACGATACTCCATCCGTGCACACTACCAAACTATTGTTCCTCTCATAATAAAATTGAGAAAGAGAGCGACGAGGGGAATAAGGATAAGATAGAAGGTTTGGTAACCTGCACCCCTGCCCTAAAGAGGAACCTCGCTGGGGAGCTTTGTACCCACAGGAGGTATTGCTGAGGTATTACTGAGGCCCAGATATCCTGAGGAGGCCCCAGGAGGGGCACAGGGCCACAGGAAATTGAGGAGTTGAGAAGGCATCATTGGCAAGTGTGACCTCCCTTTATAGCTCTCTGTTTGGAGGAGTCCATGACCCTTGAAAACTCAGGTTCTCCTGGCTTCCTAAAAGCCATCCTCATCTTCTAGATATTCTCAGTCACAGAAGACACATATTTCAAGAGTTAAATGGCAGTTAAGTTCTGTCATGTTCTTTGTGCCATGCTGTTTACCTGAGATGACCACCTCAGTTGAGAAATACTCTCATTAATTACTGTTTCACCCTGTAACTCCAAACAACTTAACAGCATTTTTAAGATAGTTTCCTCAAAAGTTCACACATTCTCTAGGGTCATATAGTCCCTTGATTTTCTTTGATTCAGTTTTCAAGCTTTCTCCCCTTCCCATCAGTGGGCAGTGATTCCAAGGCCATTCAGATGAAATGAAGGCAGCCCTACAAATCATTTGTGATCCCAAGCTAGAGAAAGCTTTTGAGGCCAGCATATTTCAGACTTTCATTTCAACAAGAGGGTAGAGGTGTAAGGGGCTCTAACTGATGTGGCTCAGTGGGTTGGGTTCAGTTCCACAAACTGAAAGGTCATCGGCTCAATTCCCAATCAAGGCACAGGCCTAGTTTGTGGGCCAGGTTCTCAATTGGGGACATGTGAGAGACAATCTATCCATGTTTCTCTCACATATCAATATTTCTCTCCTTCTCTTTCTCCCTCTCTTCCCCTCTCCCTAAACATAAATAAATAAAATCTTTTTCAAAGAGAGAGAATAGAGGTGTAAGATTAAACATAACAAGATTGGTCACTTGTTGGCTGTTGGAAGGTCAACAAAGGCAGGAGGACAGAAACTATTGCCTTAAAGTATAATAAATAATACAGTTAGACTACAGGCAGGACCAGGCTCCCAGGCTTCATTAGTATTGTCAGTTTGCACAGAAAAATCAAACACATTACTTTACGGTTTTGATATTTAATATCCTCTCAAAACACAAACAATGACATATTACTAATAAAGGAGAGAAAAGGCAGACAATAAAACAATTATAAGGAAAACGGACAAGTGCAATTATTGTTTAATATAGCCAAATAGCATTGTGAACCTTATTTTTTATTGAAGCAGGATGAATCCAAGTATGAACAAAGACAAAGTAAAATGCTCTCAGTTTTTCAATGATAGTATGACACTATTTGGCACCAGTGACACAATTTCTCAAGTTAACAGCCCTATTTGAGATATTTGTAGCAGAAGTAGCCAGGAAAACCTCTTTTTTTATTATTATTTCTACTCTTTATCCCCTTTGTGGCCTTGCTATGAACCAAGTGTGTGCTCACCACAGTTTTCTGCTTAGCATACATAGTAATATCTCAGTTTCTGATTGAGTTGTGCTAAATCTCATAATCCTGGGACCAGCTTGATTCTCACAGATTTTATAACTGATCCAAAGTTATCTGACCTCACTGAGGACAGGGTCACATTGTCCTTTATATATAGAAATGGGTAGTTCTTGTAAATGGTGTGATTTAAAGAACCCTAGCAAGCCAAATCCACTTCCCCACCAGTCCTCAGCAGCACCTCAGATTCCCACCATTAGGGTGACCCATTTCAGTTAGCTACTCTGCCAGTCTAGCATACTACCTGAGAGGTGACCAACTGTATCTCTCCGATTAGCATTAATGAGTTCACTGAATGAGAGAGCCAATCACTCAGGAGAAACTCAATGTAAGGGAATGCAGCTCTGCCAGGCTGGCCTAGTCTAGAGTATGTTATTTACCATGCCTGTGACTCATTTTCCCTATCTGGAAAAGAGGGCTCCTTTTCAAGTAATAGATTTGGCAACATACTTTAAAACCAAATACCATTAAAAACTAATCAATTATTGCTATTTTTCTTCCCTACTTTGGTTTTCTCTTCTTAATCAAAGTTATGTTCTCAGACTTTAGAGTACCTCAGAATCGCCTGTCGAGTTTGTTAAAACAGACCCCTGGGCCCCAACCTCAGGGTTTCTGATATGGTGGATATGAGATGGAGCCTGATAACCTGACTTTCTGAACAGTTTCCAGGAGAAGCTGATGCTGTTGGCCAGGGGACCACCCTTTGGGAACCGCTGCTCTCAAACAAAGGATGGGTTTCCTGGGCCACACTTCACAGGGAAGTGTCAAAAGGAAATGAGCATACTCCTAACTATCCCAAGCCTTTGTGTCACATACTAATTCTTGCAAAATCACTCTATATAAACTGCACTTGCACATCAGCAAAGCTCAGGGTACATTATTACCCCTAAACAGGCCCAAAGATTAATTCCTAATCCTCAGAATTCTCCTGTAACTCAGGCAGAAAGGTTTTATAATGGAAAATGGCCTCGTTATTCACTCAGTCACACATTCCTTCAAAAACTTTTTGAACACCAACTTATGCCAATTATTATGACAGAAACTAGGGGAAACTCAAAATCTTTACCTCAAGAATCTTTCAGTCAGATATGAGAGGAAAGGCAAATAGTTATGAAACAGTGTAGGCATGATAACTAACATTTGTTTAAATATTAAGTTATATGAAGCATTTTCATATTTTATTTCCTGTGATCCTTACTGGATACCTGCAAGGTAAATATTATTCCTTGATTTTTTAAAAATTAGGAACCCAAGGCTCTGAAACAATGGCTTCCCCATCATCACTCCACTGGTAAGGGGTGAAGCCAAGGTGTCACCCAGGCCTTAAGATTCCAAAGCACAAGCCCTTTGCCCAGCCCTGCACTGCAGTTCTGATCCTCTGGGATGCATACCGGAGATGCCAAAGATCTGGAGCTGAGAAGGGCTCCTCCCCAGGAGCCTCAGGGCCTGTGGAGGGAATCAAAGTCAATGGCTACAGGATTTGATGGAAGAAAGCTGCCTGGGCTAGAAAAAAGGAAACACTCTTCTCCGAAGTACCTTGAACCATGTCTCTTCAGCAAATGTTATGTAACATTGTGTCTTGTAAATTCCTTATGTGTTTTTAACCCATGAATTTTATTCAATTGTCTTACCTACTCTTTTTGCCAATTATTTTCTGCATAATAGGCAGAGAGAAACACAGTTTAAATTTGCTGTCATGGGGGGATTCTGTAAAGAGCTACACTGTCCTGAACAATATAGTGTATTTAATAGCACATGCCCCCTACTTCTGTGCCTCCTAGTTCTTTTCCTTTGAAAAATCTTACTCCACCTCATTTTCCCCTAGGACTACATTATCAAATTGCCACACACACAAAAAAAGAAAACAAATGTTGGCCTTATGTGACCCCCACCGCTCAGCTCTTCATTGGAAGGCAAAGTCTCTATGGAATTTTTGAAAATAATGAGTCTGCTTCTCTCCTTTACACAAAGCATAACAAAAACAAGTGTCCTTCTGAATGCCAGGGAAAGTGCTAAGGTTAGGACAAAGGCCACTCCTCTGGCTTTCATGCTCCCTGAGTCACTTTCTGCAACCACCACTCAGGGAACTAGGCATTGTCCTCAAAGGATTAGAGGTTTGGAGCCCAGGCATTTTCAAACCTGTCTGCTAGAGGAGCCATCCCTGCACCAACTCAATAGTCTCTTGTTTAAATCCAAAAGTTATAACACAAGAGGATGCTGCATTATCAGAGAGTTAATGATACAGAGAGAGACAATTATGTGCTGATCCAATAAAGAAACTAAATAAGCAAATAAAACTGGCTACTGTCTCATCTCCATTTTATAGCCAAGTAAAAGGATTTAGAGATTAAGTTACATGTCCAAATGATTAAGCTGTTAAATACAGAGTAGAGAGGTTTCAGTTAAGCAGAAAGAGGAGGAAGAAGAGAAGAAACGGGTGGAGAAACAACAGAGAAAGGGCTCTTTGGGCAAACTCTTTGATGTCATATGCTGTTTGTCAACTCTTTCAACATAGCTCCTGCCAAAGTGTAAGAAAGAATGTGAAGCACCTAAAATGGCTTTTTTTTCCCTGAGCACTCCCAGTAAATTCATTTGAATCAACTTCACTAAGACTTTGCAGAATCAGCTTTCACTGTTTCTCTCAGTCAGCCAGCTTGACCAGGGATGGAGCCAGTAGCTGCCTGGAAGATGCAGGCCCCAGGGAGTCAGAAACTGGAGCAAGTAAAGAGCAAATGCCAATGAGCTTCAGCTCTCTGTCTTTTTCATGTCATCCTGAAGGAGCAATTTGGCAGTGTTATCATTCAATAAATTTAGAGTTTTATAGCAATCTTTAACAGAACTATAAAAATGGTTTCTCATTAAAAGAATATGTGAAAGTATATCAGAAATGAAAGCAGCACTCAAACCAGAGATGAATGTGTGTGCGAGAAGGTAGAAATGGCTAGATTCACCAGTTTTAGGTTTTTTAAAGGATTATCTTGAATTAAGCACTGTTGGTTACTCAGCTCCATAAAGCAAGGATAGCAACTGGGGAGGTTTTTGGACACATTTTCCCCTGTGTGCATTTGTTAGTTATTCCTGCCTAACAAGTCACCCCAATCTTAGGCACATACAACACTGTTAATGTCTTCATACTTTCTACGAGTCAGGAATTTTGGGAGCAGCTTGACTGAATGGTTGTGGTGGGGGGATTCTCATGAGGTTGTGGCACGATGGTGGCGGAGACTAGAGTCTTTGAAAGATTCTTCACTCACATGTCTGGAGTCTGGGCTAGAAGGAATTGAGCAGTGTCTGGAAAAAATAAGGCTTCTTAGGCATCTCTCTGTGCCCCTCTGTGGGCCCTTCTCATGGTCTCTTCAGGATGGCGGCTTCAAGGCAGCCAGGATTCCTGCACAGCAGCTCAGGGATCCCAAAGGCGTGCATATTACATCTATAAGCAAACCTCAGAAGTCATTCGATAAACCTTCCTCCACATTCTATCGGTCAAGGAAAACAAAGGAACTGCCCAACCCCTCAAGAAGGGAATATCAACATCACATTGGACAAAGAACCTGTGAGATTCTTTATTTTTGAAAAATACAATCCACTACATAATGATTCTTAGAATTCTGCATGGACTCAGTTGAACTTTACGAATCAAATCACATCAGTAGATTCGAGTGAGCTAAATTGAGTCTGCACTCCTAATTATATCTGTGGCAGTCCCCAGCATCTAATACAAGGCTCTATCCAGAGGGTTTGCTTGGTAACCATCTATGCGTTAGTCATGATGTGTCCTAGAAGGAAACAACTAAGTCACGGCTGGGACCTAGTCCTTTCCCTAACATATGTCATTGTGTGAACAGGCTTAACCTCTCCATGCTTTTACTAACCTGTAAAATGAAGACTATATGAATTCCCCTTGCTGTATCACATAACTTAGGAAAGTAACCCATGTATTCATGGATCTCATAAATTTGAGGCTACAATGAGAAAACCAAAATGGTAGCAGAACTACATTCTGTTTGTCTATGATTCCATCTATAGAGTTTCAGAAACTACAGTCCCATTCAAATTATTCTTAATATGTTTGGAAAGTTCCAGGGTAATGGTTGCATGTACTGTCTATTTGTTTTCTGCAGTGCCAGAATGGAATGTATTAAGATAATGCTATTATGTTAAATGGGAAGATCACTAGCCGTTTCCATTACTGCAAGTTTTTTGGAAAGGAAAGTTATCTCATATTCTCTAGGATTCAGCCATTGGGCTGTGGCAAAGAGAAATCTGACTAGCAAATGCCATCCTGCTTTCAAAATCACTTTTCTCCTTTGACAAAAACCCCTTTTCCTGCAATCAAGCTTTTGTACACAGAGTCCTCTTAATTTTGGAACAGTGTTCCAAAAAATAGCTCTTTACTCCTTCGTGTAAATAGAAACCCATCTGGCCTGCCTCAGGGGCTTTCCAAGCATGACCAGACTCTCTTAATCCCCAGATTAGTTCAGGCTTTGCTGATTTCATCATTCATGCTAATTCCACCTGATTGGGCATAGCAACTGGAATAACCTAGAGGACAGTCCAGGGTTCAGAAGGAGAGAGTGCCTTAATCAGTGAATATCATCTGCCAAAGGTGCAGGAGGGAGGGAATAGTAACAAGAACTCTCAGAGTTATTAAAGCTATGCTTGAGCCAAGGGTACAAGGTACGGCAAGATTCCTAGACTATGAGTTAAGGAGACTGAAGATGACAAGGTGAAAAAATTACCAAGATAGTTTTTGTGGCAGCCAGGATGATAGTTTGGGGATCAGGAGGTCTAAATAGAAAACACTGCAACCCACAAAAGTGCTAAAATGCTTCACAAATAATCCTTTTTCTAATTAGAAAATGAGTACATGTTTATTATTAAAAAGCTAGAAAAATAAAAAATTAAAGAAAATTATAATTACCTATTATGCCATCATCCATTATCAATATTTACATGTACTTCTTTCCAATCTTTGTATATATAGTTTAATGTCTTCATTTTTTATTTTAATCAGTATTTTACTATGGTATTATATCTTTTTTAAAATAGGGAGTTTTTAATAGCACTATAATGTTTTATTATATGGATATACTATAATTTACTTGGTTAGTATTTTGTTGGAAATTTGAGCTATTTCAAATTTTCAAAGCTAACCATCATTCTGGGATAAAGCATGGGAGAGAAAATTCTAAAGCAGCCTCCAAGAGCCCCAGTCCCTGGTGTACACAAACTCTCAGTTTTTTAGTCAAGAACTAATCTAGATACTGTGGTACGGGAATTTTGCAGGTGTCATTTAGGTGCCAAATCAGTTGACCTAAGGATGGGGATATTATCCTAAGGCCTGACCTAGTGATGTGAGCATTTTAAATCTGGGACCAAAGGTTAGAGATAGAAGAAATCTGAGATCATCCAACGCACAAGGGATTTGACACATGACAAGTGTTCCATTGGAGAAGGTCAAATGGCAAGCAATATGAGTGGTCTCTGGGCCCTGAGACAGCCATCGAGGGAACCTCAGTCCTATAGCTAGAAGGAACTCAATTTTGCCAACAAACAGAAGGAGGTCGGTAGTGGATTCTTCTCCATTGCCTCCAGACCAGGACTCAGCAAGGATGACACATGATTTCAGCCATTAGATACCCTGGGCAGAAAATCATCCATCTACCTTGTGCCAGATTTCTGTCCTACAGAATTGTGACATAATTACCAGGTGTTGTTTTGAAATGCTAAGTTTGTGCTAGAAGACTAATTCAACACACTTAATGCACAAATACTTATTCATATCTCTAACCATTTCTTTAAGATTTATTTCTAGTAGTAGAATTAAGAATTTCAATATCTAAAGACCCTGCAAGGGCCCTGGCTGGTGTGGCTCAGTGGATTGAATGCCGGCCTGCAAACCAAAGAGTCACTGGTTTAGTTCCCAGTTAGGGTACATGCCTGGGTTGCAGGCCAGGTCCCCGGTAGCGGGTGCATGAGAGGCAACCACACATTGATGTTTCTCTCCCTCTCTCTCCCTTCCCTTATCTCTAAAAATAAAACAAAAATCTTTAAAAAAGAAGACTTTGTAATGCATTACCAAATATTCTTCCATAAAGGTCATGACCTTCTATACTCTTTCTAACTACATGAGTTTTTATTTTATTCCACTCTTACTTCCTCTGAATATTTGATATGATAATATACAAAGTTATCAGTACAGTAGATTCTTAAATAGCACAATAATGTGTTTAACTTTTTTTATTTAATTTTTTGTATTTTTCCCATTGCCATTTAGTCCCCATATCCCCCCTCCCCCCAGCAATCAACAAACCATTGCCATGTCCACAAGTGCTTTTTCCGTTTTGCTGAATCCCTCCACCCTCTTACCTCCCTACCCATAGCTGTCATCCTGCTCTCCATCTATGAGTCTTTCTCCATTTTACTTGTAAATTCACTTTGTTCATTAGATTCCACATATGAGTGAAATCATATAGTGTTTGTCTTTCTCTAACTAGCTTATCTCACTTAGCTAATGTTCTCCAGATTCATCCATACTGTTGCAAATGGCGACATTTTCTTCTTTTTATGGCCAAATAGTATTCCATTGTGTAAATATCTCATAGTTGTTTTATCCACTTATCTGCTGACGGATACCTGGGCTGCTTCCTTATCTTGGTGATTGTAAACAATGAATGTAGGGGTGCTTATGTTCTTTCTAATTAGTGCTTTGGGTTCGTTCCTTCAGATATATTCCCAGAAGTGGGATCACTGGGTCAAAAGGAAGATCCATTTTTATTTTTTTGAGGTATCTCCATACTGCTTTCCACAGTGGCTGCACCAATCTGAATTCCCACCAACAGTGCAAAGGGTTCCCCTTTCTCCACATCCTCACCAGCATTGTTGTTTATTGTTTTATTGATGATAGTCATTCTGACAGGTGTGAGGTGATATCTGATTGTGGTTTTACTTTGCATTTCTCTGATGACTACTGATGTTGAGCATCTTTGCATATGCCTGTGGGCCATCTGTATGTCCTCTTTGGAGAAGTGTGTATTTAAGTCCTTTGCCCATTTTTTAATTGGGTTGTTTGGGGGTTTTTTGGTATTGAGTTTTACAAGTTCTTTATAAATTTTGGATATTAATCCCTTATCAGATGTGTCAGTGAAAATGTTCTCGCATTTTGTGTGTTGTCTTTTTATTTTGTTGATAATTTACTTGGCTATGCAAACACTTTTTAATTTGATGAAGTCCCATTTGTTTATTTTTTCTTTTGTTCCCCTTGCCTGGGGAGATATACCCATTAAAATATTGCTACAAGCAATTTCTGAGGTTTTGCTGCCTGTGTTTTCTTCCACAGATTTTATTGTTTCTGTCTAACATTTCAGTGTTTTATCCACTTTGAATTTATTCTTGGGTGGTGTAAGAAGGTGGTGTGGTTTCATTTATATGCATGTATCTGTCCAATTTTCCCAACATTTATTGAATAAACTGTGTTTAGCCCATTGTATGTGCTTGCTTCTTCTCTCAAATATCAATTGACTATAAAGGTGTGGGTTTATGTCTGGGTTCTCTATTCTGTTCCATTGATCTATGTGTCTGTTTTTATGCCAGTACCATGCAGTTTGATTACTATGGCCTTATTGTATAGTTTTATATTAGGTACAGAGATTCCTCCAACTATGTTCTTCTTTCTCAGAATCACTGTTGCTATGCAGGGCCCTTTGAGTCTCCATGTAAATTTTTGGAATATTTGTTCTAGTTGTATGAAAGACATCATAGGAATCTTGATAGGAATTGTGTTGAATTTACAGATTACTTTGGGTAGTATGGACATTTTAATGATGTTAATTCTTCCTATCCATGAACATGGTGAGTGCTTCCACTTCTTTGCATATTCTTCAGTTTCTTTCTTCAGTGTCTTATAACTTTTTGAGTACAGAGCTTTCACATTCTTGGTTAGCTTCATCCCTAGGTATTTGATTCTCTTTGTAGCAGTTGTGAGTGGGACATTTTCTTAATTTCCCTTTCTGTTAGTTATTGGCATATAAAAATGCAACTGATTTCTGGATATTAATTTTGCATCCTGGTACTTTGCTGAATTTGTTGATTAGTTCTAGAAGTTTCTTGGTGGAATATTTGGGGTTCACTATGTACAATATCATGTCATCTGCAAATACAGACTGTTGTTTACAAATTCTTTTCAAAAGCTTTTTTATTTAGTTTTTTTTTACATAGTCCTGTAATGCTATGAATTTTCCTCCTAGGTTTGCTTCCCCAATGTCCCACAGATTTTGGATTATTGTGTCCTCATTTTCATTTGTTTCATGGTATCTTTGGGTTTCTTCCTTGACTTGTTGTTGACCCATTCGTTGTGTAATATTTCATTTAGCTTCCATGTATTTGAGTGTTTTTCAGTGTTCTTCTTGTGATTGATTTCTAATTTCATAGCAATGTGGCCAGAGAAAATGCTTGATATGATTTCAATCTTCTTAAATTTATTGAGACTTGTTTTGTGTCCTATCATGTGGTATATCCTAGAAAACATTCCCTGTGCATTTCAGAAATATGTATATTCTTCTGCTTTGGGGTGAAATGTTCTGAAGATACCAGTTAAATTCACATGATCTTGTGTGTCATTTAATGGCACTGTCTCTTTGTTGATTTTCTGCCTGTAAGATCTATCCATTGAAGTTAATGAAGTGTTATAATAATCCCTGACTATGACTGCATTTCTGTTGATCTCTTCTTTTATGGCAATCAAAATTTGCTTCACATATTTAGGTGCTCCTATGTTGGGTGCAGAAATGTTTACAGTATTATATCCTCTTTTGGATTGTTCCCTTTATCATTATGTAAAGTCCTTCTTTGTCTCTTACTATAGCCTTGGTTTTAAAGTCTAGTTTGTTAAATATAAGTATCACTTCACCAGTTTTTTTTCCTCCTCAGATTTGCATGTAATATCTTTTTCCATCCCTTTACTTTTAGTCTGTGTGTATCTTTCTATCTGAGGTGGGTCTCTTGGAGAAAGAGACCCACCTCAGATCAAAGGAGGCGGCATACATATGGATATTGTTTTCTTATCCAATTCATCTACCCTATGTCTTTTGGTTGGAATATCTAAGCCATTTACATTTCAGATGATTATTAATTGACATGTATTTAGTACCATTTTATTGTTTATTTTCCGCCGGTGGTTTTTTTTTTCTATTTTTTTTCTTTGTAAAACAAGCCCTTTAACATTTGTTGCACTACTGGTTTTGTGTTAACAAACTCCTTTAGCTTTTCCTTGTCTAGCAAGGTCCTTATTTCTCCTTCAATTTTAAATGATAGTCTTGCTGGGTAAAGCGGCGTTGGTTGTAGGTCCCTGCAGTTCATCACTTTGAACATTGCACGCCACTCCCTTCTGGTCTAAAATGTTCCTGTTGTGAAATTAGATAACAGTCTGATTGGTGCTCCCTGGTATGTAACTACCTGCTTTTCTCTTGAAACTTTTAGAATTTCTCCTTGTTTTTAAGTCGTGTCATTTTAATTATGATGTGTCTTGTTGTAGGCCTTTTTGGGTCCAACCTCTTTGGGACTCTGAGCTTCCAGGACTTGTGCCTGCTTTTCCTTCACCAGATGAGGGATGTCTTCAGTCATTACTCCTTCACATAGCTTCTCAATCCCTTGCTAAAATTAGTGCTGTTCAAGATACATGTTCAGCTAGAAAAATTATGCTGACACCTCTGCCCTTGAGTAAACAAAGTCTAAGATTCTGGTGAGCACAAACAGCTACCACCTTCAAAGTAACCCCTATGGTCTTATATTCTGTTTCATCCTGTGTCCATCCATTTAATGCTGGATTTTGTTTCCTGATCCAACTGGGCTAGCTGTTGCTCCTAACAGAATACTATATTTTCCACAAAAATGAATGATTCATGTGAGATTCTTGTCAGAATTTCTACAAGGACAACAAGGCTTCACTGTGTTCATCAAAAAATAAAAAAGGTGTTTCAATGTATTGTGCCTGCTGGCTAAAAAAAAGTGTTTGGTTAGAGAAACTGATTTTCATCTTAACAGTTCATGTGGTAGCAGCACACCAAAGGAGGAACCATAGTTCCCAGCTCTGTCTCATTAGCAGAGGCCCCATTTTACCAAGTAACCTGACAATTGTGAGTGGTTCATTAGCTAAATTGATTTACAAAAGATCTTGTACAAAAATAGTACAAGATCACCAATGAATATAATGCATTACAGAATTTATCAGTTTCTCTCTCAAGCTGTTTATCAAGTTGCAATTTTGCCTAAATAGGAATCTCATTTGCAATATTTAGAGATAAATACCCAATTTGTCACAACTACTTCCAAAGCAATGTCTCAGATAGTTTAGAGATTTATAATCCTCAAATACCTATACTTCTAAGATTTCAATCATTATAACTAAAAATATACACCAACGAAAGAGAGGTCATCTTTTTTCCCTTTTCTGTGTGCTTGCTATATGATCACAGGAAAAATTAGATTACCCCTCAAAGCCTCAGTTTTTTCATGGCTAAAATGACGACTAGAACTAAATCATTTCTAAGTCCCATACTAGTTCTAGCCATTTGTAAATCTACTCACTCAGCAACCATTTGTTGAGAACCCACCCACCTGAGCTACTAGGCAGGAGCTGAGAGGGGAAGGGGTGGGTGGGATGTAAGACTAAAGACAAGACATAAAATGACAGTTTCTGACCTCAAGAAGTCCATGACATAGTATAAGAAGTGTCATAAAAGAGATGTAACCAACATTGGGAAAATAAAGAGGGTAGATCATTTAATTCTAATAGAGGCTTTCAAGGATTTCCTGAAGGAAAACACAGTTAGTTGAGTTGAAGAATTTTTTAAAAAACCTGGGATTTTGACTAAAATGGAATCAGAAAAAAAATGTTTATTCAGCATATGCCATCCATAGGTGAGTGCATATAACAAACTAATATATTCCCTTCCTATTCAGTTCCTGGCCTTTTCTTGGAAATTTGAATTCATGTAACTATTTTTATATGTGAATATGGTTATAGATTTATTCATGGAACTTTTGCAAAATTTACCAAGGCCATTGTGAAAGTCTTAATATTTAAAAAAAAGAGAGAGAAGAAATAAGCATGGCCTTAGACATCTTTATGTCAGTTAATTATTGCATTGATTTTTCTCTCCAGACAGTCACAAGTGGGACCCAGAGCTGCCAATATCTCTTGGCAGACAAAGACTTGAGAAAAGGGGGAGGAGGGAGGAAAAGAGTCATTAGCGTTTTATTTAAAGATCAGCATATGCTACTCAAAAGGAAAAACAAGCAAAATAAAACCAACTTGTCTTTTCCTGGTTCACAGGAGTGCCCCTGTAGAATATAAAATTGTACTACATTATATTATGGGTAAGAAAGACAGGGTGCCATGGGCTATCTCTACATGTGTGGCAGTGAAACCAAGAGCTTCATTTAAAATATAACCTTGTTAGAGTGTTCCCTATAAGCACACACACAGATGCAGGTATATGCACTATTTTAAGCATTTTGAATGTATTAATACATTTAATTCTCCCAACAACTATATAATGTAGTGATGATTATTATCCCCATTTTATTGATGAGGAAATTAAAGCACAATAAGGGTAAATAATTTGCCCAAAGTTACTACTAGTAAATAGCAGGTGAGGGTTTCAAATCCATGACTGTCTGGTTCTAGAATATGCTGTCAATCCCTCTACACATGACTGTCTCTATAGATTTCCCTAATTAACAGAGACAGATGCAGAGTTTTACACCTGTTCTGCCACATGTATAAAAACTGTCAAGCAAATGATGAGATGGCTTCATAATTGTTTCTTCTCTTGAGATCCTGTACCTGGTACAAATAACAACAATAACAATATTTAACATGCAATGCAATGCAGAAGAAAGCTAGGCGGCAAGCTGCACATACAAATCAGGTAAAACCTGACATTTATAGGAGTTATTTAAAGTATTTCTAAAAACAAAGAAATCAATGCTAGAAAAATAAGATGGAAATTTTAAACATACTCCATGGAGATGAATTTAAGAAAAATGAAAATGGCATCTAGAAAAAATTTTAAAAGTCTGAAACTATTAAACACAGTTTTCAAAAATTAAATTTTTACTGAAAAAATGAAATAACAGGATTTTTGCAGTCAAACAGTAATAAAAATAACAAAAGTGCCTGAAAAATGGTACTGATTGCAAAATCTGTCAAGAATTCAATACTGAAAGTAAAACTGGTGAAGAACAGCTGGTATATTGGAAACTGTCAGAATTCGTGAAATTTTTGGACCAGCATTCTAAAATCCGAAGAGTTGGTGATGATGTTTACTGATTCTTTCAAAGCATCTATAAAAGAAAATTAAAAAATTAGCAATCTTGATACTCAGAGAAAGAGATTGAAATTTTGTGAAATATTAGGTAACAAAAATGTATTTTCAGTTCAATGATTTTTCAGTTCTATTTACATGAAAGCTATTCTCTGTGATAAATAAAAATCAATGTTAATATAAACAGCATTCTTAAGGTGAATTATTTGGATTTCCACTACTAGATGCATCCTTATAATAGGTGAGAAAAGATGATTTTTAAAGCAATATTATGAATGTAATTATAAACATGATAGTCCCAAAGAATTTGTATCAAGACTTTTGGGAACTGATTATAATATCATTATACAACTATCATGTAATCTGAAACAAGATAAACTATAGTAGCACTGAATGCTAGCATTGAAAAAATACTTTAAGGTAGGAAAAATGTCCTAGCTACATACTAAAAAGACAGTAAGATCCCTAAATAAGGTAAACACTGAGCATAATTTTAAGGTATAATGAAGCTGATGTTTAAATACTATGGTAACAGATGAGATTAGAATTCTGTAAGCCCAGGAAATCTCTACATTCTCAGCTATAGTTCATGGGTTTCTCGGCTAGCTACTTAAAGTTCCAAATCTCATTTTCATTCAGTGCCAAAGGAGGTGATATCATGCAGAAATAAATTGAAGTAAGATATCAAGAACTCCCCTTGGTACTTGGCATGTAGTAGTACTAAATAAGTATTATTTCCCTTTCTTCTATTCTGTTCAAAGTTCTCTCCTCTGGAAAATGTAAAAAGTAATAAAAAGTATAGCCTTTGAGGAATTTGTAATCATGTTAGAACGATGAGATTTACACCCAAGAAACATTGAAAGAATATATGCAGCATATGTGCAAAAGTGAGAAATAAGAACACCAAGGTGTTCACAATAGACAGAAATTAGGAAAGCATAAATTTGGCTACCTGTAAGACTTCCAGGATGAGATGGGACCTAAGGAGGATCCTGATGCACAGGTAAGACTAGACAATGGGATGGGCAAGAGGAGCCTTTTTCAAACCAATTGGATGATACTACTTCTTCAGGGGACAGGGAGATGACCGGTCCAGACAACCCAAATCTTAGCCTTGGGACACCATCTCCTTGGCAATTATTTTTCTTCAGAGGACTTTCACCTTATCTCAGTCAGCTACCAAATTCTTTTTCCCAACATACTTGCCAGCAGGGGTTCCCCCACTCTCCAAAACTTCTTCCTGCCCTGATGAAAAGTATGAACAAAAACATCAAAATCAATTGTTCTGAAGCACGGGGTTGGCATGCATCAGAATCCCTGAGAGAGAGGAGAGCATGTAGGGAGGACTGGGTATAGATGATTCTGATACCTTGCACCCTATCTGAGAATGTCAGGGATAAATCAATACTAAAGAGATCAATAAGAGACAAAATCAATAGGAAAAAAGCACCACGTTAATAGAAATCAGACATATAAATAGATTTGAACAGTAGACCATTCGGAAGAGCTGCATCTAGCAATTTGTGGTCATCACAAAGAGTTAAAGGAAATCTCAGGCTGAAGGCATCCATGTAAACAATAATTGATACATGAACCCAGACTACTAAAAATGCATTCAGAACTGGTATGCAGAATGTGACCTAAGTGGCTGACATTACCATGTTTTTCTTTCCAAGAGAATAAATGATGCATTCAAAGATATGTGCTCATATCTTAAAACTGAGTTGTAAATGGCAAAAGACCTCTCAAAATCATGGCTTCAGTTACAGAGATCAGTCTTCCAGCAATGTGGAAATGTTCGTTGGTTCTATATCTGAGATTCAGCCACATCTACACAAGTACAGAGGTGCACCAAAATGCTGAGCAGGACAGGTGAGTGTTTATGAAATAAGCGTTCCCTTGCCTTGCAGGCAATTGTGCAGCACCATGCACAGGTGAAGAGCAAGGTACATAAGTCCAGTTCACTGACACGCATACCAAGTACAATGGTTGAATCCTAAGATGAATGCAAATTTCCTTGAGAACTTTTAAGAATAGAAATAGGTGTAAAAAATGTGGTAATAGATGTGCGTTCTTTCATCTCCAAACATATTGCTGCTGACCCAGCATTAGTAGGGCATTCACTTGAGGCCAGTTCACCCAATGACAGTGATGGGTTCGCAGACTGTCTGTGACTAACAGCACATATTTTTAATTTGGTGAAGGAATAGGACAAAACAAAGTAACATAAGCAGAAATGGCATTTATGCCTTTGGCCTCATCGGTGCTTGTAGTGGTACTTATGGGTCACAGTGAGACTCTACCAACTCTTTCACCCCTGACCTCACCTTCATCCCATCACCACCCCCAATATTTGCAAATAAGAAAAACAACATTGCCCTTTGAGGATACAGCTCTAATACTAACAAATAGTTGCCTTTGAGACAGAATGACCTCTGGGTCTACAGGATCTGACTGTGTGCTGTAAATCAAAATTCACTAATTTGGGAATGTTCTCAGCCTTCTAAACAGAAGATGTTTAGTTTTCTGGCTCAGCCTCCTCACAGCTTGCCTCACATACCACACTCTATGGAAGCTCTTGACATAGGCAAACCAGTCCTAGGCTTTTAATATTACAGAAAAGGGAGAATGAGAAGATTGAATCAGGAGTAAGGAAGGAAGGATTTGGACTGTTATATGCACTGGTTTTTTTTTATTATATGGACTGTTTATTTTCATTTGATGCTATATCATGAATATTTTTCATGACATTAAATATTACTCTACATCTTTTGCCTGGCTTTATAATATTCCTTTAAAATAATTATACAATAATTTTCAACTGATTCCCCATTGTTAGACATTTAGATTATTTTGCCCAAGTTTGCTATTATAACCAATGCTGTGCTAAGTAACTTTACATGTAAAGCTTTGCTTACAACCATGCTTATTCCTTTGGAAAGCATCTCTAGAGGTGGAATTACTACATCAATGATTATACACATAAAGTTTTGGATATATAGTGCCAAATTTAAAATTGGATAATTTATTAATGAATGCATCTTCAATTAATATTCATATCAATAACCCCTCAAAATCTTCCAGAGTTTATATTCCTTTTTATTGCCAGAATTAAAAGTTAAAAATAAAATATTCTAGGTATCAAAAATTATTTTGCACAGCTTTTAGCTTATAGGTAATAATTCATTTCTAAACAAGAACTTATACTTTTAATAAATGATTACAAAAATTCAAACTACAATCTACCATCACCTTCCAAATAAAGCTTACCACATATTTATTTAATTTCTGAGCTTTCAGGTAAAAATTGTCTTAATGATACCTGCACTAGATATCCATTTGAAATGTCCTCACCAAGAAACCTATAAAAAATGTCTTTCTTGTATGAGTAGGGTTTTGGGGTAAGAGTTGGCTTCCGTTAATACTTGGGTTAAAAATCAGAGCAACATCCAAATGGTCAAAATTATATTTCAGTATAGCCTTCCTGTATTTTCTGGGGAAAGAGAAAAACAAAGCGTAAGTGACATGTAACATGGTTAAACTGGCGAACTGCCAAACATAGAAAGTGTTGTCATGTCTTCTGAACATAAAAGAGAACAATTCAATAATAATTATCAGTCTGTGATTAACAAAAACATATCCCTTTACATTGACATTGTTTATAAGGAATACATAAAGCATTTTTATAAATACCATCTCAATTGAATGTTGTAACTCCATTGCAAGATAGATTTTGTTATTTCTCATTTTGTACATGAGGAAACAAAAGTGGAAACTATTTAATTTGCTTATCCATAAATATACAGCTCTAGTACAAACATAGCCAGGAGTCAAAACTGTACCTCAATTTCAAGTCCAGAGTTTTCTCTCATGCCACTCTGCTTCTTGGTTTGTTTGCAAATTTATTTATTTAATACTTACTGAACATCAAGACATGCAGGGACCATTCTAGACACTGTTATAAAACTGGTAAAGATGGGAAAAATCCCTGTCCTCTCATATCTTGTGATCAGTGGGATGGTAAGAGGTGGCAGGAAGGCAATAATTAAAAATTAATTTCTGATATTGTAGGTAAAGATAAAGCTGTGAAACATGGATCACAGTTAGAGGATAGAGAATGATGAGAGATGCTATTTAAGATTATGTTCTCAAGGAAGTTCTCTCAGATGAGGTTAACTTCGGTGCAGAGACCTGAGCAAAACGAGGGATCAGTCTTCGTGGGCATCAGGGGATTCCCACAGAGAGGTAGGTTTCCATGATGAACTTGATTTTTAACATTAGTAGCTAGTCTCACAGAACAACTAATGTCAGACTTGCCTTCTAGTAGCTTTGCAATTAACTCTATATGCAGAAAAAAATGCATTCTGTTTAAATAAATGAAGACTCATATGAAGGAAGGCAAGACCCAATAGCATATCCACATCATAGAAGCAAAAAATGAAAGGTGCAGAATTTCTACCTCTAACTGATATGGCTTTTCAATATTCATAGCTTTCTTCTCAGGATGGTATGGGGAAATACAGCTTTTTGTTTCATTCTTTTTAAACAAAATCTTGCAAGTTAACTATAGAATCAAATCAAATAAATTTCATTCACAATCATGTAAGTACCATTAAAGGATATTTATTAAGAAATAAGGAGGGGGTTTTAATTTTTTCTTGTGTTTTATTAATTTTTATTAATGTCAAAAAAGAATTTTAAGCATTTTTCGCCAGATCAATGCATCACTTAGCATCAATGAGGTATAATATTATTCAATTGCATCTTTAGTATGAGATGTTGGAGATCTCAATCATTCAATTATTTGGAGAAAGCAAATAAATTAAAGAAGAGTTCTAATAATTTATTAAAAGCCTTATAGAAACAACTGATGCAGATGCTAGGTGAAAGAATAGTTAAGGGATGCCAAAGTCTTAATTTTATTATAAGTACGACCTTATGATGTAGGCTGTGCTGTTGCTGAAATCTACCACCGTGATCACTGCTATTGTTGAGCTCTTCTATATGACAGGCTATGTGTTAAGCACTTCACATGCATGGTGGTAATCTCTTGATAAGGAGGATATATATATATTGAATGACATCACCTTTTTACGAGATATATGAGTCAATTCTAAAGTCATATATGTTTATGTTTTCCATTGATGTGTTTGCTCTAACCAGAGTAAATCAAATGTTTCTGAGAATGGCTGTCATTCTCAAGGAAAGACTGTGCTTGTGATAACTGCATAGTCTTACTTCCCTGGGAGATGCCATAACTACTTTTGCTGGTAGTTGTGCTTTATGGCCAATTGAATGCTTCATTGTAAATATACTTTTTCTACTCAAAATTGCTCATCAAGAACACCAACCCTTGTGTCTCACCAAAACCCTGTATATATATATAAACAAAGCCAAGGTTCTCAGGGAACTTGCTAACCTGACTTTCTGCCAGGTTCCAGAGCTGTATATCAGGACTCTCTGGTGGGATTTTAACAACCTGAGTGTTGACTAAAAGCTGCATATGATTTAAGAGCCACACATATCCCTTCCCCTCAGCTTAAGAAACCTCAAAATGGCAGGACATCTCAAGCAGTGCAGTGCATCAGAACTGGAAAGAAGGGTCAAGGATCTGCTCCCTTTGGTAATGAATAAGATTTGCTGAGCTTTTCTTAAGTAGGAAGTTGGGGAAAATTTGTAGGGAGAGAAGAAAAGTGAGGACAGGGAACCTGGTAAAACCTAAAACGTTGGTGAAGCATCATATTCATTCTCTGTCCATCCTTTTACTCTTTATTCCAAGTTACTAAATGTTTTGAGTGATTTGTGGACAGCGGTGGCAACTGGGGGAGGAAAGAAGGGTCTTTGCCTTCTTTTCATTCTCAAGTATGTGCCCAGAAAGATGTAGGAGGCAAAGTCCCCTGGGACACAAAACATTGAATATAAATAGATAAAAACTCTAGCAAAGCTTATCGGAGTGGATCCTGTTACCTTGGAACTGAAAAAGCAAAATATTTCCTAAAGAGTTCTATGTATAGCACTAATTACCGTGGTGTGAAAGTTGCATACATAAACACCATTAACATCAGCAGGAAGGAGGTTTCCTCATGAACCAGTGGGGAAAGATCAGCAGCGAATATTTCATTTTCCACTGAGATCAGTATTACAGGCAGACTTGGTCTATGCCAGAAGATTTCTACAAAGAGTAGAAAAACAACATATGAGGCATATACAAGACAGGGGATAAGACCTCATGAGCTGGCAAAGGACCCAGGTGTCTACGTGGTATCATCAGGTACTGTCTTAAGGGCTGGATTCTATTCTATGAATTGGGCACCTCTGCTATTTGCCAAGCACATGCTCAGTACTGGGACACAGCCTCTCTCCACCAGAAGCTCACATTATTTGACAAATTCCTCATCACAAGGTCTCTTTACCATACTGTGTGGTTTTTCACACGCACCTATTTCACACAGCCCTCTTCTTTCAAACAAAATATAAATTTCTTAACCCAGAAACAAGAAGCCTTTCCAATGTCTTTGCAAGAGACGTAAGTGTGGTGTGAACCTCTAATTCCCCATGCTGTGACAGTGCAAAGCCCCAGTGTAGACGTCTGTGACTTCTTGGGGACTAGGTCAAGCACAGTCTGCTTTGCTAGGTTTGTCTCCCATATTCACTGCTCCTATTCTTCGCTGAGTTGATGTGAAAACATCCTCATAAAGATTTTCAGTATTCCCCATATTCACACAAATCACTTGGTATTAAATGATTTTCTAATTATTAGGGAAACATAAAGGCATGTATGTTAAAATTCCCTCTTGTAGAAAGTTCTTTCTGCTATCCTTCCACAGAGGAATGTCCCTCTGGCTCTTCACCCCAAGAGTTTCTAATCATATCATCTTGCTGCTTCTCTCTTTATCCCCTCCTTTTTCTCTTCTCTCTCCCTTATTTTCCCACTCCTTCTTACAACAAAAGAATAATGAACTAAATTGTTCACACTTTCTCATGCAAAGCAGTTTAACTATCTAATTTTTGCTTTCTGGGTTCCTGCCATTTCTAACTTTCTGTCTCTGTGGGGTGTATCAGAGTGACTTCCAACACGGGCAGCTCCTTTATACTCCTCTTCTCTGTCATCTATTGAGAATATAACTTTCATCATAGTACATATGGAAGGATAGGCAGTGAGGTCGTCTCCTCAAGGGAGACATGGAAGGCCCAGAAGCCCCAGTCCTACCCCTAAACCGCACTCCTTCAGCTGAGACAACTCAGCAAACCTAGGAGTCCAAGCCAGGCCATGAAATTAGGCCTCTGCCCCCCAGCAGAAAGCAGGATCCTAAGGTACTGAGGCACAGAAGTAGAGACTGGACCCAAGTCCAAGAATGGGTTGTTATAACGTGAGACAAGGCTGGGCCTACTGGGGGAAACTGAGGAAGCTGAAAACCTCAAGTGGACCTTAGGCAGGGTGTGAGAATGGAAAAGAGACTCCGGCCTGTGCCCGGTGCTGATCCCCATGCCTAGTGTTATGCAAAAAAAGTGAAATAAAGTCTTGATCCTTAGCCTACAGGCTTTCCCATCGTGCAACCAAGAAGCACTGTCAATAGTGGATGTGCAGAGCAGAGCAGTTCAGACAATAATGCAAAACATATCTATGCAGTAGAAAAAAAAACAGTTGGTGAGATGTGTACAAGATATTTATGTAATTTACATTCTGTACATTATATTTCATGATAAACATTGTGAATATATAAACAAAATAAAAAATATATTGAAAGAGGCCAGATGGTCTTAATTTCAGTGAGGAGTTTTGGGAGTTTTGTTTGTTTTATGTTTGTGTTTTTCTTTGAGCCTTTATCAAAACCAGAAATACCACAAGCTTCCTTAATTGTCTCCCCCTTCCTCATGATCATACTCACACAGACTATTAAAATCTTAATTTATCCCACAAACATCTGGAATCAGCCTCAAATAGTACAGATGATGGAGTATATTGGCTAGGAGTGTGGATTCTGAAACCAGAGAGCCTGGGTTTAATTTCCAGCTCTACCAACTTACTTCCAAGCTGTGTGACCTTAGAGAAGTTAGTAACTTCTCTGTGCCTTGGTTTTCTCATCCGTAAAATAAAGATAATACCTTCCTCGGAAGATTATACTGAAAAATGTTAGCCAGTTTCATGAATTTTCCTAAAGCTTGGGTATGCAAATTGTTCCTCTTTGATACTTTTGTCACCATTCTTAACAAATTTCTCTGTATTTTTTAATCTTCTCAATAGATTTGTGAGTGGTTTTAACATTAACCTGGACTGCACAATTTTCCTGTAATTTCTTAAAATTTTACAGCAATCTACTTACATTGCATTTGTATTATTTACGGGATGTTTGTAGCATTGACCAACCAGAAAAAAAGGGAATGATATTATAGTGATGGATAGATATTATTTACAATGTGTTAGAAAAGTTGGTATTGATACTACAAACTGTCAGCTAATTAATGATATTTTCATGTTTTATTATTTTTGTTTCCTCATACAGACTCAAAACTTTAGAGATTAAGATGATTAACAATCAAGCTTTCCATATTAATGCAAGGCAGAAAAAAATAAATATAACAATCTCAGTATACACTAAGTTCCATAGGAGTTAGCAAGAAAGGTCAGTTTATTTTGCCTAGAAAAACTGAGCCTGCTCCCTGAAGAAGCCTATATCTTGAGCTGAGACTGAAAGAATGAGTAGGAGTTGAACAAGGCAAGGGCATTCTCAAACCGATAAAGGCAGAAACATTCACGGTATTTTTAGGGAGTAGTCAGCAATGCAGTGAAGTTAGAGAGCTCGGGGCTTGCAAGGGGGATGTGAATGTGACTTGGGATGGTGATGAGGGCTTACGAAATAATATGAGTTGATGAAGAAAATAAGTCTGCAGTGTGAAGATTGAACAGAAAATTAAGATATCTGAGGCAAGAATTCATTTTAAAAAGTTATTTAAATCATCTTATCATACCTGAGCCATGGCTTACCTGAGAATTCTGTCTTTTTGCTATTTCTTCTGGACTCTGCCTCTCTGTCCCTCAATCTCTTATCCTTTATTTCCTCCCCACCCTCACGTCCCACCTTACTTCTACATATGGCTCTGAGCCTTGCAACCCTAAACATCCAATAGCTACACAAAGTAGGGAAAAAGGAAGAAAGGTCCCTCATAACCTTGGGTCATCATATGAAGGGATGGGGAAGTAGCATTTTCAAGGCACTTCTACATACCAGCTCTAAGTTGGCACTTGACATATTCTATCTCACTTACTCTTAACAAGCCTATGATTTAGGAACTCTTGATCTCACTTCTATAGGTGAATAAACTGTGACTTAGTTGGTTCATTAGGAATTCATATCCGGGTCCACTAGACACCAGTTCCTCCTGCTTCTATCACATCTGTCTGCACTAAGTAGTGAAGGAAGAATTGGCAAAATAGGACCTCTGATGTGAGAATAATAGTTGGAAAGAGAGACTGATTCATTAAAATTACAATAATATTTTAAGTTACAAGATTCTTACTAGCTTTTTTATTATTGCTGTTGACTTCTGGTTTTTGCTTCTTTCCCAAGCTACATGGCAGGAAGTTAGTCTGGGTTAGGTGTCTGACTAAACACCCTCCACAGAGTTCCTCATGAAACCACACCCAAAGTTCTTATGTTGAAGGCATTATTGCTTGCTAATTTTTTACTTACACCATTTGAATAAGTACCTAATTTCCTTAAGAAGTAAAACATCCTGAATTGGATTCTCAGGGTGAAAATTTTGGAAGGAGGTCAAAAGAGTACAAAGGGAGTACATTATATTTAAATTCATTCAATGAATATTTTGAGTGCCTAGAATAGGCCTGACACAATATTAAGCATTAGGGAGAGAATGATCACAAGACAGTCATGGTTCCTTTATTTGTGGCACTTATATTTTAGTAGAAAAGCCACATCCCTAGGAAATATCATAATTAAATGATAGTGGGCCAGAATCAGAAGCAGTAGTTGGCCATTTTAGGAGGAAAGGTTTTGGCAGGTAGAATCTACTTCACCTACCTCCAGCTTTTTATTTCACGAACATCCTTCTCAAGCATTCATACGTTATGTGGACTGCTTGAAAAGCCACCATGTATTTGTTCTTCAAGTCAAATGAAGAATTAGATTGAGGAGAATTGGGTCATCTGCTCGGAATTGAATCAATTCCCTTCAATGTCACATAATTTTTTGAGTGCTCCTTGTGCTAGTAATCTCAAATATGCATCTGTGATTAAGCTAGTCAAAACCATACTTTTTGAATCTCAGGCAGTTATTTGACATTTCAATACCATGTGAAAAGAGGTAACTTTTATAATATAGGAATAGTAGTAATGACTTCTTATATAAAAATTCCAAGGAGGCAGAGGGAAAGGCTTTCTGTTTTGTGGGCATTAAAGAAGCAGCAAAAAAAACCCCAAGTAAATTATAACTACTCAAGAATTAATCTCCATTTGGAAATTTAGACACGACACCAAGCACACATTAGTCTTTGTTTCCATTAAGAAAAGCAAGGTATCCCATAGTGCTAATTGGAAGATGTATTGGCTCCTGGCACCCAGAAAATATTCCTAGCATCAACAGTATCTTTTAAAAGTAGAAGCTGAATTCCATATTTGCCCTAGACAGTGTTTCCCTTGACTTGAAAACAGGCAGAACTACTGCCTATAAGGCCCTGCCTAATGCTTTCCCTTAGCCCCATCATTACCTCACCTTCTACTCTTGCTCCCTTGCTTACTTCATTTCAGCACCCCTGGCCTCATCTCACTATTCCCCACATACCCCAGTGCATGGTCCTGCTTCAGGCCTTTTCCCCTTAATGTTTCCTCTGTCGGGTAAATACCCATGTGGCTTATTTCACAACTGCATCAGGTCTTCATGTAAAACTCATCTTCTCAATGAGGCCTTCCTGGTCCCATTATAAATTGCAATCCCTTTTATACTTCCCAGCTTTATTTTTCTTCTTTGCACTTAATCAGTAACTAACATACTATTTATACTTTTATAATCTATCTCCCTGCTAAAAATAAGCTCCAAAAAGGCAGGGATCCTGCCTGTTTAGTTTCCTGCTGTATCCTCAGGAGCCAGAATAGACTTTGGCACATGGCATGCACTCAATAAGTATTGGTTGACTAAAATACCACAGCCAGCAACAGCTGGAGAGGCCACAGTGGGAGCACTTCCAGCTCAGTGTGAAACCACCTGGGCATAATGGTTTCAGGAACTCTGAGCACCTCCTTGAAAAATGACCTCTGGCATCTTTACCATTCTTTAGACATATCAGGAGGTAAAATTCTTTTTTGAAACTAACCTGGGACATCACTGTCTCTATTTCCAACTCACACCAACAAAACCATTATTAGGAAGAATACCTGCATGAAAGCATGGATATTTACCCAACCAGCTCAAAAGGAACCTCTATCATATAGCGCTTGAATTATGGTTGACATGAAATAAAAATGACCCAATTAGTTCAGCTCTCATAAGATCCCAGTTAGCTCCAGACACCAGGGTTGGTGTTCTTGATGAGCAATTTTGAGTAGAAAAAGTATGTTTACAATGAAGCATTCAATTGGCCATAAAGCACAACCACCAGCAAAAGTAGTCGTGGCATCTCCCAGGGAAGTAAGACTATGCAGTTATCACAAGCACAGTCTTTCCTTGAGAATGACAGCCATTCTCAGAAACATTTGATTTACTCTGGTTAGAGCAAACACATCAATGGAAAACATAAACATATATGACTTTAGAATTGAGTCATATATCTAGGGTGATGTCATTCAGTATTCACTTCTGTGGAGGGCTGTGGCTTCTCCCATGACTAGTTTAAGAATGATAGCATGAGGTTGTTAAGATAAGTGCATGTGCAGTATTTCCAGCCATCAGTTACCTTTCCTTTGGCTTTGTATATGTACAGCAGAATATAATCAATACAGTAGGTGTTCCCTAAAATAACTACTCAACTTATTGGCTTCTAAAGACAATTATTGAGCATAAATTACAACAACACAGACCAATCCTTTCTTCCACAATTAAGTGTGAAGTTTCTCAGCAAGTACCCTGAAAAGGGTAATACCTTAACTTAAATTCACAAGAGGAATGTCTGGTATCAAATCCTTTCCTTAGAACATGTTTGGACAGTAAGGATTTTAAAGAGTTCATTCCCTCTTCTTATTTTCACTCTTTTTTAATGTCCTGGTGTGTTGTTGTTGTTGTTGTTGTTAGAAAAATAAGAATATGGGTTGTTCTGTTGCCAAAAGAAGTTAAGAATAAAATCTCCCACAGTGAACACTCCAAATGGGTGATATTGGCTACTGGTAGAAGAAAACTGATAAAAAAAAAGATAAGAGACAGGAGGAAAACTAAACAATATCATGAATGCAAGAGTACTTTATAATGCATAAGTACAAATTTAAGGAAATGTGATTTTAAACACTAAGAGAAGATATGGGAGGCTAAAGATAAATTTAATTAATTTCAATTATTCTTAATAAATAAGATTGTTCCTTGGTCTAAGTGTTTCTGTGTGGTGAGTAGGTTGCATGTGAAGTGATAAATTGGCATTTTCAGACTACTTTCAGCTATGCATACTTTACGCTAGTTCTTAAGATTCCATTTCCTGAAAAGATGTACAAACAAGATGTCCACGCATAAGAATTCACCCATCAGCAGAGTGAAGGATTGAGCCATCAAAGGTACTTACTAAAATGGAAAGTAGCACCCCTATTCTCTCACCTCTCTTTCTGTCTCTTCCTTAGTTATCTGAGACCATCAACAATGGCTGTCCCTACATCATTTCACCGCTCCAGTGTGGTGGTAGAGAGCTGTGTCATGGTACAACCAAACAAGTTATTTGTCCTTCCCTGGCCTCAGCGTCTCTTCCACAAAGAATTTTGCTTTCCACCACCTAACAGAGAAAAAAAAATTACCAGTCACTCTATAGTCACTCTTATTTTGAATTTGAAACTGTCAGATTTACAGGAATGGATCTGAGATTTTAGGAAATCATTTTTTAGAAACTTGTGTCATTTTAAATTGTCCTAAGGCATTATAAGAAGCAAAATAATACAAGAAACTCATACATATTAAAATAAGAATGAGCATGTCCCTATTTGTTTTAAATGATCTATTCAGAGAATTGGAGTGTAAACTTTTAAGGATTAACACTTCATTATTCCTCAAGAGGGCACTGACACAAATCAAGCAAGTGACTGAGGCAAGATAATTCTTGACAAATGAAATAAATCAAGGTGGTTAATTTTAAATCAGTGCCAATGAAATTCACAGGATATTTAATGGTTTTCAGTTGGGGGTTAAGAAATGAGAATACAAGTATGGGGCATTCAGGGAAGATGGAGTCTTTCATGCAAGCCCCTGACTCTCTTCTCCCCAACACCCCTCTGTGGTATAATGAGAACTAGATAGTAAAGCCAGTGGGGCCTAAAGGTCACCTGGCACCAAAGGTAGTCAGCCATAATCTCTAGGGGAGAGCAGGTAGGGGACTTGGTGAGAGAGAAGGAGGAGTGGAAGAGGAAAGAGGTGAAAGAGAACAAAAAGATTGAGTGATTCTACACTCAAGTGGTAGAAGCCTATGAATCCCAACTAATAGAAAGTGCATGTCTGCCTGTGGCTGCTTATGAATTGCTCCGGGATGCTAAGCCCAGGGGACATGAAAGATACCTGCAAATGTAGGTGGAGATGCTCTTAGGCTCAGGTTTGAGAAGAGGGCTGAAAGCCAACTTCCCTCCACACACAATCCTCACTTGCATGTCATTTTCCTGGCTCTAGAGATGCTATGGGCCTAAGCTACTTTCAGAAAACCATGGACAAGGAATGAAAATTAAAACTCACTGAAGACAACAAAATATAATGGAAGAAAACTGCTATGATTTGAATGTTTGTGTTCCCAACAAATTCATGTGCTGAATACTAACCCCCAAAAGTGATGCTGTCAGGAAGGGAGGTTTTGAGAGGTGCTTAGGTCATGAGTGTGGGTTATTCATGGATGAAATCAGTGTTCTCATAAAATAGACCTCACAGAGCTCCCTCACCCACTCCTGCACAGACAGACACGGTGAAAAGGCGCTGGCTTTGAACCAGGAAGAAGGCCTTCACCAGACTGCAACCATGCTGGTGTCTTCACCTCAAACTTCCAGCCTTCAGAACTGTGAAATAAATTTCTGTTGTTTACAAGCTGCCTAGTCTGAGGTGTTTTGTTATAGAAGCCCAAGCAGACCAAGACAAAGACCAAGCTAAACATCTGGAAGAGGTGAAACCCACTAAAGAATAGCTAGAAAGACATAGAAGAGCTTTCATTTTTTAAAAAATTAGAACACTCAAGAAAATAATTTAAATCACAAAGATTGTCTAAAAATTAAAATTATGATGTTTCAATTAGTAGATGGATAAATTAAACAAGAGGGCTTTTACTGATAGGACTAAATTTGTATTCTGGGAAACAAGGTAGAAAAAAGTTTTTAGGACCTTCATATTACACTATACTAAGCAACAGCTAAAAAGTGTATTTTATTAGAAAATAGCGTTGGATTTCAGAGTAACATATGTAGACTAGTCTCATTGTATTTTATAAAGAAGGGAGAAAAATCACCCCATATATTGTATATGTATTTGGGACACAAGTCATGATACTTATAGAAAAGACTTTAAAGAAGTATAGCTAGAAAAGGAATACAGGCATTAAATTTGACTTTTTAGTTAACATCTTTAAATTAATTTACTTCCTTCAATGATCATAAATTACTTTTGAAATTAAAAAATTTAATATGACTGCCCAAGTTACCCATGCAATGAGTCTTTGTCAGATCATTTTAATTTCTCCTAAAGAAGAGCTAAATAGATTTCTTCATCATGCATTTGTACCCTAAAATGCGTATTATGGATTGAATTGTCTCCCAAAATGATATGTCAAAGTCCTGATTCCCAGTACCTCAGTATGTGACCTTCTTGGAAATGGGGTCACTGCAGATGTAATTAAGGTAACACGAGGCCATATTGGAGTAGGGTAGGCCCCTGATCTAATATGACTGGTTTTATTTTGAGAAGATGCTGTGTGAAGACAGAAACACACAGTGACTCGCATCTAAAGATGGTGACTGAGATTAGAATGATGCAACTACCAGCCAGGGAACACCAAGGACTTCCAGCCATTATCAGAAGCGAGGAGACAGGCAGGGAATAGATCCCCTCTCAGAGCCCTCAGGAGGAGCTAACCCTGCTGACGCCATGGTTTCAAACGTCCAGCCTTCGGAACTGCCAGAGCAAAATATTCTGCTGTGTTAAGCCACCTAACTTGTGCTGCTTTGTTATTGGCAGCCCTGGGAAACTAATACAATGGTGATTAGCACATATTTGAATGCATCTGAGAGGTACAACCAATTGTTTCTCTCATTTGTATTAAAAAAAATAATAAGTTGTTTCCAGAAACAAAGATTCTTGGTGGCTTGCATTGAAGAGTCTTACTAGAAACTCCACATGAGATGTGTCTTTATAAATCTTTATTTTTATGTTTAGATAAGAAAAGCAAAAGATCCTCAAGAAAATCATTCCCAAAACATGGGCTTCTATTATTCAGCATCATAGAATGTTATTATTGAAAATGGAGACAACTGTACTTGAACAACATTAAATTTTTTAATAAAAAATTATCTTAATGGTTATTTTATGGTTTAGCTCAACTGGATACAACTATTTAATATGTACCCCTTCTATGTCAGGCACTGTGTTTGGGGATTAGGATATAGCAGTAAACAAGACCCAGTCCCTGCCCTGTGAGTTTATAGTCTAGTGGAGAACACAGCCAGGGCTTTGGCAGAGATAAAAAAGAGAAAGAGGTGGAGAAGAGTCATGTTAGGGAGTGGAGATGGTGTTTTTAAGGAAGGTCTCCCTTGCAGAAAGTAACATCTAGCCTGAAATTCAAAATTAAAGAGTAGATAAGCAAGCAGATGGGGACCCATCGAGGGCAAGTGTGTTCAGGGGACAGGAATCAGTACATGCAACTACTAGAGGGTAGAGAGCATAACCATTAACAGAAACACCCATTCACAGTGTGGTGGGAGCACCGGGTGTGCTGGAAGAAAAGGTGAGTTAAGGCTGGAAAGTCAGCAGGTCTTTGTAAACTGTGTTAGTAAAGATTTTAGACTTCATCCTGAGAGCAGCATAAAACTTCAAAGGGGTCTTCAACATGGCAGTGCCATAGTTATATTTTTCTTTAGAAAATTAACCTGTCAACAATGTTGGGATGGATTAGAGAGAACAAGATGGTGAGCAGTGACCCAGGCAAAAGAGGATGCTGCTGGAACTAGGAAGAAAATCTCAGGTGAACTAGAAATAAGTTTAGAAGAGAGAATGGATTGAATAGGAAAGTATGACAAAGGGAGAGATAAAGGTCAACTTTCTGGCTTGAACATGGACAATGAAACCATTCACTGAGACAGGCAATACAGAAGAGTTTGGGGAACAGAAAATATATTCCATGTGGGTGTGGTGAATTTGATTTGCTTTTGAGATATATAAATGAAAATGTCTTCAACTCCAAAGAAAAACTGCACTGAAAATTCAGAGTTGGAAATCATCATGATACAAAAGCCTGGTAGTAAATGATATTTCCCAGGAAAAATGACTGAAGAGTTGGGATTGGTGGGTGAGGTCACAAATCTTAGGAATAATCTTATGGTACATCTGGCAGGGAAGGAGACTTAGAAGACACACAGAAGAGAGTGCCAGAGAGTTCATAAAAAATAGAGGAGCCCTGGCCAGGTAGCTCTGTTGGCTAGAGTATCATCCTGACATGCCAAGGTTGCAGGATTGATCCCTGGTCAGGGCACATGCAAGAATCAACCAATGAATGTATAAACAATTGGAACAACAAACTGATGTTTCTTTCTCTCTCTCTCAAACTTTCCCTTCCCCACTCTCTCTCTAAAATCAGTAGATGAAAAAAGAAACAAGTGAACACTGTACCCTGAAAACCAAAAAGAAAGTGTTCCAGGAATGAAGAAATAATCTACAGTACAGAATGTTTCTAAGAAGTCACATTAAAATAGGATTGAATAGTGCTTATTGAAATTAGCAAAAAGGCATTGGCTAGTCACCTAGCAAGGGCAGATTTAGTGGAATAGTAGGAATAAAATCAGATTACTATGGGACAAGACTGAAGGAGAGGGGAGACCAAGAAGCAAGTTCTGTTCTAACAAGGAAAGCAGAGATTTCCAGTCAAGATGGCAGCATAGGTAAATATGCTCACTGCCACACACAAGCATATCAAAATTACAACTAAAATATAGAACAATCATCACTCAGAACCATCAGAAATCGAGTTGAATGAAAGTCAGACAATGATGGAATTAAAGAAACCATGTCCATCCAAACTGGTAGGAGAGGAGGAATGGGCTGGTCCCACATCAAATGTGTGGTGGATAAAAATTTGGAAGGGATATGTCAGGAGTGAGGAGTCCCAGCCCCACACTGGGCCCCCCAGCCCAGGGTTCCAGTATGAGGAAGATAAGTTCCCATAACTTCTGGCTGCAAAACTCAGCAAGGATTGAGTTGGTGGAAGAAACTACTGGAGTCTCAAGTAGCCCCTCTTAAGGAACCCACATGCAGACTTACTCAGACTCACTCCCTCTGAACTCCAGCAGCAGATTAGTAGCTTGAAAGGCACCAGTAACATAGAAGGAGGAACTGAAGTATCTCACATCAGGGCAGGATCTGGGGGATAAATTTCTTCCATATAGAAAGGTGGGCAGAGGCCATTGTCCCTTTTCTGAACCCTCCCCCCAAAGAGCCACAGAACCAGCAAGTGGTGTCATAACTGAGATTCCATCAACCTGGCTAACACTATTTGCATCATCCTGGAGATCCCCTGAGATTCCTCCTTTGAACTAAAGGACCCAACTGAACTGTTAACTGTGACTTTTCCATATGAATGGTGGGTCTTAGCTCCTGCTTCACAGCTTTCTAAATCTTATCAAACCAGCAACAGCCAGCCTCAGTAATCCCTCTTTAAGCCTCTAGCTAAGTGTTCCAAGGCCTGCCACTAGTAGTAGTCAGCCTAGATTCACAGCTTGGCTTTGCCTGGGAATCTCCAAACCCAGCAAAACTAGCAGCCAACTCAGATGGCTTATTAACTCATACAGAGTGGCCCCAGGCAGAGCACATGTTGGGGCTTACCTTGGCCTGTACCATCCAGGAAATCCCATAGCCTATGTACCCAGTGGACAGCTACAGTCCCTGTAGATCACCATCACCCTGTCCCTGCACAGCTGCCCTGCCACAGAGGTTGGAGGTTGGTGGTCAGTGGTCCACAGCCCATCCTTGCAGCTGACTGGCCTGGGTAAATCCCTCCCATTGACCTGCCAACAGCAATCAAGTTTCAACTAACTACAAGACAAAGGTATACTCAGCCTAGGGAGTGCTGGGTGGAGGGGAGCAAAGGGGAAAAATTGGGACAACTATAATAGCATAATCAATAAAATATAATTTTAAAAAGATTAAATGAGAAAAAAATAATTAGAATAAAGTCAGGTGCTGATTGTAAGAATCTGGCTGATGGCTCCTTCTTTATATATGTGTATGAGGAAACCAAGTCACAGAGAGCTGATAGGGAATATTCAGAAGCATTAGTTTTTAATTTGCATTGAAACATTAGTGTTCCCTTCATGGTATTTCAAATATTCAAACAATGGAATTTAGTCAATATTATTTCCTAAGTACAAAGTATGCATACTTTTCTTTCAAGGAGTTTCAATTCTAAGAAAAGAGAGAAAGTGAAATGTTGACTGTTCACAGTGACAGAAGCACATCTACAAACTTCATGCGGGGAAGATTGTAAGATACAAAACAATACAGAAAATGAAAAGACTGAAGATCTCCGGGTGTCAATAATGTCTGGTGTGAATGTGTTACCTGGAATGAAGTAGAAATAGTCTACAACAATTTAAAATAATAGATATAAAACACGACATGGTGCTTCCTGCCTCCAGAAGCTTTGTGGGAAAATTTCCCAAAGGGCCAGCAGGTGGGGATAATATTACAAAAGAAGTGCCCATCGGAATAGTGGCTTGTTGGTACCATTAACATGTAGGAGTGACACATTGCAAAGTGAGCTCTGAGGTACCAGCAAGTGTATTCCAGAGAAAAGCTGATGCTCACCCCTTTCCCAGCAAAACAGGTTTCCTTGTTTTTTCTTTTTCTTTAAAGAAACATGAGATGCAGTGATTGTGTCAAACTAAGTAATTATGTTTTTGTTTTTTTCTCCTCATCCCAAAATTTTAAAATGTGGTTACACTGTTTTTATATTTAATAATAAATGTACAAGTTTTAAAAAGGTGGAAATGTGATGAGGCACCCCTCAGCCAATACACTATATTTCTAAGGAATGACTGAACATTAACACATTGTAAAGTTGGTGTTTCTAATTGGTGCTAGTAAGACATCTTTAGAGATGTCTGACATTTATAAATTTGTTAGATACTTAACTCATACTTGACAAACAATGAAAATGTTTCTTTATGACAATTGCTGAAGACACATTTCCCTACTCAAAGCAGTTTTGTTTTGCATTGCAATTTTGCAAAAAATAAAAAAATAGTTATACATCAAAAAACCTTTTTCCATTTGATTTTTGGGAAAAAAAAACAGTAGGAACAAATTTCTTTAGGGGTGTGTTTCTTCTCAGTCTCATTCTATGGAAAGTGATGCTTTGGGCTAGGAATGCCTGAGGCACTCACCTGGGCCGTACTGTGCTCGAGGCAGCTCCCCACCCCCACCAGAGCCAGTGTTGTGGCATATTATGACTACAACACGCACCTCAGCTACAGCCATCAGGAACTTTGAAACAAGATCCATTACTCACAGATACTGGATGATACACAGCATTCTCAAGGTTCTCACAGTGAGATCCAGGTTAGAGAGGTGGAGGGAGTGCAGAGAACTGGGGCTCTGTCTTTATTGGGTACAAGTTTGGGGTGCCTAGGGTTTTGGGGGTTCACTCTTTGTTGGCGAATTTAAAACATAAGGGGGGAGTTAGAATACAGAAAGTGGGGTTACTCAAGAGGTCAGTTATCTGGGTTTCCTAGGGCTTTTTTAAAGGGGAACTTCATGGATGGGGGTGGCCTGGCTTCTTATCTGGTCATTTTACCAGGAGCTGTGCCATACAGCCATTATACGTTTACTGAGATGGATACCTTGACAATCAAAACCTTAAATGTCAGGCACTTGATCCTTCAGGACATTTGTTTAAGAGGGACTTTATTGTCTGTTTAGTTTTATAATATTTTTTGTTGCTTTGCCTAAATCATTTTTATACAATCTAGTGTTATGCATGATCAGCTGATGAAATTTGAAAGGCTGATGATTTTAAACATAGTATGGTTGGTTGAGTGGTTGGTTGGGTAGGTGGGTGGATGGATGGGTGTTTGGGGTCTGTTGGGCTTATTTTTCCTGAAATCAGTCTCTGAGTTTATAGGAATACTTTAAATGTGCCTGTTTTGTAAAAACATTTTGAGGGAAGAATTTCTAGCAATTCTCTAATTGAGAAATAAAGCCTGGTAAATTATTGTCTGAAATGATGTTATGTGTGAAAAAGCAATTTGTATACCAGAGCATTCCATACCAAACAAAAAATAAGATGTTTTTAGTGAATTTAAACAAATACAATCTTTTTAAGATAAAATTACTCCTATGTATTAATTTTCCAGTATACCCCTGTATTTGGGGGATGCAATAAACATGTTTAATATTTTTGTCTAGTCTTCCTGAGAATTGTATCTTTATAATTGTATAGACTTCAGGCCTTCTCGTTAGGAGTTTTACCATGAAATATAGTTCCAGGGAAACCATTCAAATCTAATTGAAAACAAAACATCATTTTTAAAAAAGAAATTTCTTGTTTAAGAAGAGCAATTCCAAGTGCCAAAAGGTATAACTGTGGAAACTCTTGCTAACCTTGTCTCTTGATGAAGACTCTCATAGTGTGATGCTTTTCTGACGTGGTATCTAACTTTGAAAGTTTTCTGACCACAAATAGAGGACAGAGTGCCTGTGTTCCTGGCAGTGGAGGGCAAAAAATGGTTGCACATCCTGCAAACTATCTAAAATAGGAACACAGACTAATAATATTTGGGTCGGCTGTGGTTCAGCTTTGCTTGATCAAACATAGTAATTATATTGAATTGGGGTAATGAGGCTACTGCCAGCCAACTGGTGGACATTTCATTATTTCTAATTTTTAAAGAAAGTGGAATTATTGTATCAAAGTAAGTTAGAATTAGAATGTGGCTTTATTTTTTGCTAATTTAATAAATGAATTTGGTCTTTCTGTCTCCTGTGATCTTTACTCTGAGCTACTGTCGACTTTGTAAGCTCTGTCTCAGAAACGAGACCTGCACCATACAGGGAATAGAATGTTTTCAACTTTGAAATGTCTATAAAAACAGATAAGAGTCAGGAGATCATGTTCAGCTGACACCCCTGCAATGGTAGGTTGAAAGAGTCACCTTCAACTCTGCATTTGATCATTTACATTTCACTCATCAGCATCTGTCTGCATCTATTAGTGCCTGTTTTCTTCCAAGCCAAGAGGGGTAAAAAACAAAATTTCTTTTAAAGAATAAATTAGCCCTTGTATTCAATATCATCACTAGTGAAATGTTTGGTTTCTAGTTGTCACTCAAAGAAGGTAATTCTTGCATATTTGCACCCTGCTGTTTAGCTGAAACTGTGGCGTACTGCACTGTATAGGTGAAGCAGGTCCCTAAAGAATTCAGGTGAAAGATTATTTTTGTTTGGTTTCATCAGATGAGTGCTTTGGGCTATGGATTTTGGGGGTATTACCACAAAACCATTTTTGAAACCACCTTTTGTTCTGTTTAAATGTGCTTTAAATGTTATGTTCTGTGGAAGCTTAAGATCTCTTGAGGGAGGGGAATGATCAAAGCAGTCTAATTCTATACCATTTGATCAAGGGATTAATTAGTTGTATTTAAAATTTTAGATAGTTGAATGGAAAGGAAAATTTGCAACCATTTAGAAGTCAGCTGGCAGGGAAACCACAGATGGGGAATTTGTGGAGCATCAAGGGGTTTCATAAGTAGAAACAGCTGCAAAGGCTTTTTAACAGCAGGATTTAGAAATACATGAAAAGTCTCATTCTGTATACATGTGAGGTATTATTGCCAACAGTCTGAAATATATTCCAGAATATCAGAAATATTCATGCAGAATGACTCATAGTACCTTAAACAAATGAAATATTAGAAATGACAATATGAATTATAATAGTAATTTATAAGTAGATTACTTATGTTTTACCAGACATTATTGTAAGCATTTTATATATATAATGGTACCTCAGTAGTTATCATTAATTCATTCCAATGAGTGGCAAGCAAGGGATGATTGAAGAAACATTTTCTCTGGCAGGACGGTGTCATGACTCATATAAGTTCTAGCATGTGTGACAAGTGTCGAGCAAGTGCCAAGAGCTGAAACTTTTTTTTTTCATCAAAACGCAACGAGTACCAAGGTACCACTGTATTAGCTTATTTAGTTCCTATAGCACTCTTTTAAAGTAATTACTAATGTCACCTCAATTCCTTTTCTTCCTAAAATTGAAGTACAATGTAAATACTGAAAAATGAGTTTGAAAAATGTATATAAGATATAGAAAGTCCATCGTCTCAAAAAGTTCTTTCGTGACCCTTCCCTTCCTTGAACCATCTCCAGAGACAACCACTGTTCACATTTCTACCACCATGCTTTATTCCACCCTGTTCTAGAGTTGCAAATAAATGAAACCATACAGTATGTGTTCTTTCGTGTCAGGCTTCTTTCACTCGGCTTGAAGTTTCTGAAATGGATCCATTTTGTTACTTATTTCAAGAGTAAGCCATTGTGTGAATATACCTCAATTTGTTTTTCCATTTTTCCATCGACCAACATTTGTGTTATTTTCGGTTGTGAGCCACTATGACTAAAGCTGCCTTTAGTACTCTTGTCTGAGTTTTTGTGATTTTTCAACTTCAGTTCTCTTGGACTAGGATTAGACTTATTAGACTACAAACCAAGTGTATATTTCATTTTTTAGGAAACTGGCAGACATTTTCCCAAGGTGGTTGTATCATTTAACATTCCCACCAGCAATGTACGAAAATTCCAGTTGTTCCATATCCTCATCAACATTTGGTGTGGTCATCCTTTTAAAATTTGTTCATGTTTATGGCGGTGAAGTGGTATCTCATTTTGGGTTTGTTTGTTTTTTTTTTTCGCAAGTGAAATAAAATTTTATTTTCTGTTTAAAAAATTTTATTTTAGTTGCTGTTCAAGTACAATTTTCTATCTTTTACTCCCATCCCAGAAGTTCTGAAAGTTGTTTCAGAACTTTAATGATGTAGTTTCATTATTTTCTCATTTGTATTATTTCTGATGAGAAGTAGAGATCATTTTTATTTTTGGTCTCCTATATGTAATGTGGGTTTCTTTTTCTAGCTTCTTTAAGAACTTCCCTGCTATCTTTGATTTTCAGCAATTTTGACTATGATGTGCCTAGATGTGGTTTTCCTTACGTTTAAACTGCTTGGGATTTGTTAAGTGAATTGGTAGTTTTTATCAAATTTGGAGAAGTTTAGTCATTATTTTTTTCAAATATTTCTTTCAGCCTCAGTGTCTGTCTCTCTCTTCTCTTTCTGGGACTCAGATTTCAGGTATTATCCCACAGGTCACTGAATCGCTTTGCATTTTTTTGTCTTCTGTTTTGTTTTGTTTTGTTTTTTCTGTGCTTCAGTTTGAATAGTTCCTATTAACCTGTCTGCAAGTTTCCTGATCCTTTCTTCTGCAGTATCTAATATACCATTGAAAGTATATTCAGGACAATTTTCATCTCAGATAATTGTACTTTTTCTTTCAATAATGTCCATCCAGTTTATTTGATAGTTTCCATTTCTTTGACAAGTTGCCCCATCTACATTATGCTTATGGCAAGGATGCAAATGATTAAGTCAGTGCAGCTTCTCTCAGCCCCTCTAGTTTTTTACAGAGATGACTCTGATGTTTGGTACTCATAGTAGACTGCACAGACTGAGAATTCCACCGGGTCAGAAGAGCAAAGAAACTATGTATTGTTCCTGTCCCTGTTTTTGCCTGGGAAAGGGACTGTAATAAGTTATTGTTCACTATCACTATGGTTATATAGCATCATGTTCTATTTCTTTGTCACTAGATATACAGTACATCTACCCATGGCCTATTACATTACACACATTTTTTTTTTCATTTTATCTTCAGCGAATTGAGGTCATGAAATAAAAATAACAAAAAATATCCCAAAACACCATTGCCAAGTTCCATTAGACCACATACTCTGGAGCCAGGTAGAATGAATTCAGATTCTGGCTCTGCAAAACTGTAAGAGCTGTGGCAAATTAACCTCTCTTCCTCAGTGTCTTCATCTTTAAAATTGAAAAGAAGGACTTCTAATTTCAAATACGACCTAATAAAGGTATTAGACAGATCCCCTCACAATAAAATACTATAATACTGTGACTACTGTGGTCCTTGAGTGAAGGAAAACACATGAAGTAGTGCACCCCAACTTTCTATTTGGGGGCACTTTCCAAACTGTGGTGCTTGTAAGTGGCACTCAGAGACCAATGGTCCAGAAATAAACTGACAGTGAAAGCGAATTCTCTCAAGCCAGTGTTGACATTTTCTCAATCTGTTCTCCCAAATCAGTCCTTGAGGATCTTGTCTAATACATCCAGGCTCAAAATTACATCGCCAAGTCCTTTTGTAATCATTTTGTGCACAAACTACAAGTTAATGAGAATTCTGGAACTGAAACACCCTTATAGACCCTCCTACATTATCACCAGGCTTAATAAAAATTTCTAGTTTTACTTCTCACAATAACATTTATGTTCCTTTTAATGAAACACTGAAGGTGAAATAGGACAAAGTTTCCCCTACAGAGGGCATTTGAGATTTTTACTTTGAAGTTGCATTCTTAGGCTCTGTGAACTCACATTTTTATTGCTAAATGTCAAACCCTTTCTTTGATTTACTAGTTATAAATCAATATATATTTGAAGGAGATTTTATATGTTCCAGAATTGTCCCTCAGAAAGTAGGAAAATACTGTCACAGTCTTTCTTTAAGGAAAACATTATGAACAATCTTGGTATAATCCCAACTATAAACACATATTCCTAGCTTAATGAAAATAACTAGAAAGATTATGATTATGAATTTCCAAAGGATCAAAATTTCGTTACTTTCAACAATATTTACGAGGGGTCTATTGGAGATATGATGTTTTGCTCACTTTATTCATTAGTGCTAAATGAAAGGAGTCGACGTGTAAACCTGAAATTAAACATGGGCATACTCGGAGATACTGTGGTTTCATTTCCAGACTGCCACAATGTTGTAATCTTTTTGCTGATAGAGGGCCTTGCCTTCAGTATGTGAAAAACATGAAGTGCAATAAAACAAAGTGTGATAAAAGAAGGTATGTCTGTGGTGAAAAACCTTTGTCAAGGACATAAACCTAATAGGAAACTAACTCATTCTTCAGGTACACGGAACTAAAGCTTTATGTGTAACTAAATATAAGAGGCATGTGTTGAGACATGCTCCTCCCCATAACCTCTTACCTGGAAACTGCCTATTTGAAGCAGTAGACCGCTGCAGCCAAATCTGTACCTTGTGACTTCAACACAACAGCGCACTGAACTAGGAGTGTGCATAAAACTTAAAGTACCGAATCCCTTAACCAGCTAGTGATCAATCATATTCTCTATTCTAATTTAATTTAAATTAAGAGGCCATATGGGGCTGGGGGAGTGATATGTGGAACTGAATTTGCTGTACATAGAAAGTGGCTGGAGATAGTCATTTTTTTTACCCAAAATCAAATATTTTAAAATCACATTTCCATTCAATACTATTTTGAATTAGTTTCAGGTGTGCTGCAGAGTTGTCAGGCAATCATATAGTTTACAAATTGTTTCCCCTGATATTTCCAATAACCACCTGGCACTATACAGAGTTACTACAATAATATTGACTATATTTCCTGTGCTGCACTTTACATCCCATGACTATTTTGTAAGTACCATTTTGTACTTCTTATCCCTTCATCTTTTTCACCCAATACCCCAATCCCTACCCCTTCTCTGGCAACCATTATTCTGTTCTCTATGTCTGAGTCTGTTTCAACTTTCTTTGTTCTTCAGATTTCAAATATGGTATTTGTCTTTCTGTGCCTAATTTCACTTAGCATAATACCCTCTAGGTCCATCCATACTGTTGCAAATGGTAAGATTTCATTCTTTTTATGACCAAGTAATATTGCATTGTATGTATGTACCACAACATTTTTATTCACTTATTTATTGATGGGCATTTGGGTTGCTCCCATACCCTGGCTATTGTAAATAACACTGCCATAAACATAGAGGTGCATATATTCTTTCAAATTTGTGTTTTTTATTTCTCCAGATATATACCTAGAAGTGGGACCTAATTTTTTTGAGGACCCTGTGTACTGTTTTCCACCCCACCATGGCTGCACCAATCTGCATTCCCATCAACAGTGCAAAAGTGTTCCCTTTTGAGATAGTCACTTTTAGACATATGCAGAGATAGTTATTTTTAAATATATGCACACTGATAACTAAGCAGAGAAAAGATATCTGCAGGAAAATGGAGCAGATTTAGACACAAGCAGAAACAAAAGACCAAAATCTCTGTAAGAGGTGGGTGAAGAATCCATGGTTCCTGGTTTCCTAAGCCTATCTGTATTTCAGTTTTTATACCCTTGAGGCTGCCTGTGGAATCCTTGGAATTAATCTCCCTTCACTGAAACTAGTTTGAATAGCTTCCTTGCAATAAATATTCCATGACTAAGCTGCTCAGCCACCTAGGTCTGATTGTCCTTAAAAAAATAATAAATTAGAACAAATTGGCCTAAATTTTAAAAGTTTCCCTGGAAATGATTATCCAAAAAAAGGAAAGAGGTGACCCAACCACCTACCTAGGTAAGTTCCGTGGTCCCTTCCAAAATAGATGAGCAGGTATGTTTTATTACTTAGCTTACTGAGAAATCAGGGTCAAGAGATCGATAACACCAAAGTAGCTATCAGAACTTGAGAATCAGCACAATCAAATCAAACTCGATAAATAAAACTGGAAATGCAATGTACTGCTTGGTTTTTAGGCAGTGTATGTTAAGTAACTTTTCATTCTGTCAGAACAAGAGTTGTATTTACATACCAATGGTTTTGTACTTCTGTCTCCAATTCCTGTTGTGACATGTACACAATCTTCACTAACAGGGCTTTCCATGCTGACTCTCATGACCTCGTTAGGCTTAGATGTCATCGAACGCTAATGCACCAGAACAGAATTTGAAGTAATTTATTTCCTTTACTTCATTGCATTTGCAAGCATTAAAAACAATCAAGGCAATTGGATATTTGCAATAAGGCCTCCCCTGACACTACCGTATTAACTGGTTCTAAACTTAATAGTACCTATTTTTTGCATAGAATTTTAGTTTTTTAAACCTACTCCCACATAGGTCTCATTTTGTCCTTGGTAGGAAAGGAATGCATTATCATTCCTACTTTGCAGATGAGGTGATAAAGGCCAGGGAAGTTCAATGTATTAGTTACCGGTGAATTACAGAAACAAATGACTACAACTTTCATGGTCTAAACAGTACAAATTTATTATTTCACATTTCTGTAGGTCACAAGTCCAACAGTCTCACTGGCTAAAATCAAGGTGTTGCCAGAGTGGCATTCCTTGCTAGGAAGTCAAAAGCAAGATCTGGTTTCTTACTCATGCAGGTTGTTGGCAGAGTTCAGTTCTTTGTGACCCTAAGATCCTCATGTTCTTGCTGTCAGCTGAAGACCATTCCTGGCTTCTAGAGGCCACCTACAGTCCTTGCTCATGGTCCCCTCCTCCATCTTCAGAGCCAGCAATAGGCAGTTTGCTATTTCACACCTGTAATTCCCCCCCCCTCCTTTTGCTACTGTCTCTCTGATCACAGTTGGAAAACATTCTCTGCTTTTAATGTCCTTTTTATTAGAGCGGGCCCACCTGGAGCCCTGGAAAAATTATCCAGGCTATTTTTCCCTTTTAAGACCTTGAACTTTAAATGAATTTCAAAGTCCCTTTTGTCATGTAAGATAACATACACACAGGGTCTGGGGTTAGGGCATGGACATTTTTGGAGGGGCCATTTTCTGCCTACTACATTAAATGAAGACTAATTCAGATCTCTGGGATTCTTTTCCAGGCTCAAAAAATATAAGGGCTAGAAAGGATTATGATACAAGATTTTTAAATCCCCTTTGTAACATGGTTAAAATAACAAACAAACAAAAAATTGAAAAATATTATCACGTTTTTAAAGTGCCCTAAGAACTTGGAAGCCAGAAAACTTATCCTATATACCTATTAAGGTCTTCTGTCTTAAAGATGAAAAACTTGTTAGACATTTTTTAGTCTCACTCCAATTTTGTACCTAAAATAATAAAATACGCAAAAATAATAAAAAACTGGAAAAAATCTGTTTTCTTGTCTCTACATCCTTACCACAGCACCAAGTATTTTTGTTTCCCCCACTATACTCCTTAGATCAGAAGAACTATCAAAATAGTTTAGGCATTGCCTATGTAGTCCCTTCAGTTTTCAGAGAAAAACCCATCTTTTCTACACAACCATGTATACAAGTATTTTTAGTGCCTCTTCTGGAATGGATACTCCATGGTATGCATATAAAAATTTTCACATATTGCCCTGGCTGGTGTGGCTCAGTGGTTGAGCACCGGCCTGTGAACCAAAGGATCATCAGTTTAATTCCCGATCAGGGCATATGCCTGGTTTATGGGCCAGGTCCCCAGTACAGGCATGTGAGAGGCAACCACACATTGATGTTTTTCTCCCTCTCTTTCTCTGTGCCTTCCCCTTTCTAAAAAAATAAATAAATAAAATCTTTAAATTTTTTTTCACATATTGTGCTCACTCCCATAGGTCTATCCATATGGCTCTTCATTTCCTCGACCCTCATCTTTCAATCTTACTCATGCCAGGCCCCTGACCTACCTGCCCAGCCATTGGCCATAGCATGGTTATCCTACCTTGGGCCTCTTCTATCTCCACACAAAGACAATAGGGTGCACTAACTGAAGCTCTGCTCTTTGGGGGCATTTCTCCCTCAGCACAGTGTTTCTGATGCATCCATGCTGTAGTTTAAAATCAGTCTATTTTATGCTTGTATCACCATAGCAAGCCAACCAACTCATGAACAGAACTCTGTTGTTGGTTTTTTCTCTCTCCTGACCACTGGCCTTAGGCACTGCCCACCTTGAATCCATGGGTGTGAGCTAAGCGATAAGTGCCTGAACAACAATGGTGGGTCACAAGGGTTGTGCGCCACCAATTCATGCAGTTTCATCATGACTGTAGACTTGCTTAAGACTCTCCAAAGGACAGCTTCCATCTTACAGTGGGTCTGACCACCTTACTTCCAGTGCATTGCTGATCTTAGAGTGGATCTTACAATTTTACTAACCTTATGAATGGAAGGATTTGTTAGCTCATGAAAGGCAGCTCTGGATATATGCTCACTTGATGTCCTGCGCTCAGATGCTCAGTCTTTCCCAAGTCCCAAGGGCATTTTAAGAGCTATGTGATGAATAGTGTACAGTTCTTTGCAGGAATTGTAAAGACTTGTTTCAGAATTCTGGGGTTTGCTTTTAACTCATCTACTGGGGCTTTCTTGTGGCCTCTTTTTCTGCTATGGATACCTCTATAACATAGTCCTTATGACTCAAGTGGCAGAACTGTTTGTACTACATCCTGAGTCTGATAGAGTCTTCTCTTGTCCTGGACTCCACTCAAAACTAGCAGACATTCACCTTAATAAATGGTCGTAGCATTATTACCAAGAGGATAACCAACCATTTTGCCTCTTTCTTAATAGTAGGAAGTATAGGATAAAACATCTTGTCTTTTACTTGAAAAGGATATCTTGGCATACTTAAGCTCACTGGACCCATAACATCCTCACTGATGTGACAAACTCCTGAGTTTTTGTGGGACTTATCTCCCAACCTCTGGTGTACTTGTGGTTTACCAAGGTACTCTGAAAATCTTCCTTATCAGATCTGTTTAAAGTATTGCCAGCAATATATTGGGTAAAAGTAATGTCCACACTGCCTCATTTCCTTCTGATTATATTGTACAGCATGTGGAGAAGTTAATATTGACCTGGAGATAGACCGTGAGGTATACTATTCAATATAAAGATGAAACACTTCTTATTCTTCCTGATGGGTATGGAAAGAATGAATTTACAAGATCAATAGCTACAAACTATGCACCAGAGACTTCAGTTGGGACTACTTAGCTAGGTATGTGGTAACTCACTAACATATCCATCCAGTTTTTGCAAGTGTCAGACCTGTAAATTAAATGAAAATATGACTGAGATCACCAACCTTGTATCTTTTAAGTCTTTGAGTGTGGTGCTAATCTCTGTCATTTTTCCTAGGCTGAATTATTATTTGACTTACTATATTAGCAGGAGAAGGGAAGAGACATCTCAAGGGCTTCTCTGGCCTTTTCTACTAAAAATAGTTTGGATTTAATGGGTCAAAGAACAAATGTGAGAGTTCCATTATGAATATATATTAGGAACTGGAGACATGACCACCAGGTGGATCCATGTACCTAACAGACTCACTGTGAGATGGATGTGGGGTTACAGCTCTGTTTTTTATTGGACCCTGATATGCCCCTATTCTAACAGGAGGCCTGTGATGGTGCTTTGAATTCCCTGGTGTCAGTGTCAGCTTAGACCCTGTATTGATCAGCCTTTAAAAGCTATGGGCTGCAAAAGTATTTGGGGAAAGTACTGGGAGAAACAAATATTTATACATCGCTGTATACTTTTGCCTTGCTGTTGTAGAATCCTTCCTCATGGGGACCCAGTCTCTTCTTTGGTTAATAGATTCTGGGTATAAGAACTGATTCAGAGACAGAGACTGGCTAAGGGCTCATGACTTTTCACTGGTTGGTGGCCTTAGCCTTCTACTCATCCATCCAACTTTGAATTCTCCTGGAGATATGTATGATCTCAAGTAGAATCTAACTTTGGCCTGACCCATGCAGTGGTAAAGGCTTTACACCAGTGTGGATCAATAGAAATATAATGTAAGCCACAGGTGTAAATTGAAACAGGAGAAATCATATTAATGTATCTTACCTAACTCAAAATAGATACAATAGTGTCATTTCAACATGTAATCAGTATTCTAAAAATAATGAGAGATTTTACATTTTTCTCAATAAATCTTCAAAATCAATGTGTATTTTATACTTTCAGCACATCTCAATTCTAACTAGCCATGTTTCAAGGGCTCAGTAGCCACATGTGGCTAGACCTGTATTGGACAGTGCAGCTTTAGGCTGTAAACAACACAACACAGCTGTCCTACCTTGAGTCAAGGGGACTTTGGTACCTCCATGTCAGTCAGTTTAGTGACTACCCCCACATACTTACTTAAAGAAGGCATCTTAATTTGAGCTACTCCCCAAAGCCACAAGTACTAAACAGTTGAAAATGGAGACGGAGGAAACAGGGCAAATTTAGTGCGTCCAACTGGGTAAGTCTGCCAGGTAAAAACAAAATCTCAAGTTAAAACAGTGACTTATGGAACCTGTTCCCATAATTAGCTGGAAACTTGTCAGAAATGCAAATTCAGCAATTCTGGGGTGGGGGCCAGCAATCCTGGCATAACCAGCCCTTCCAGTGATTCTGAGGTGTGCTCAAGACTGACCACTGAGTCAAACGCACACTCCATTTGAGAAGGCACCCTCTGCTCAGAACAGCAAAGGAAGGCATTAAATACTATGTCCTTTGACCCCTTTAAAAAAGTCAGACTAGCTGCCTAGATGAACAACCCTAATACTGCGTGTACTTTCCATGAGAGACCTGGGAGGAGTGAATGGTCTTTGTATTTGATGCATTCATAATTAAGATAGTACAACTTGCTGCTTCTGTAAGGTAGAATGCTGGAGGCTAGTGTTCTATTTTCAGAACAGAGTTTATAGAACAGAAAATGGTTCTGAATTTTTACCTGATGGATTTCTGTGGGAAAGTGCAGCCCAGTATGACACCTGCTGGTGTAACAGATCTAACACATTCTAACAGAGAAACAGAAACAACAGAGAAGCCTGATCTCTCAGACAAGCTGCCCTAGATTTGCTAAAATTCATGGCCAGGTACATTTGGGGAGTTCACAAAGTGCTGACTAGTTTCCTCCCTGAGGATGCAAGGCTTTCAGCCAAGTTTCAAAGAACAAACCAGTGATCAAGACATAAAATAAGTTCAATTAGCAGCCAAACATGGAAAAGTCATCCAAAAGGAGCCAAGGGACCCAAAATACATTGAAGACTTTCCCTAACATCAAATAATGAGCTTTTTGTGTATTTGGTATTTTTAGTCACTTAAAGATTAATCATTAGAACCCACTTGTTTATAACAAATAGGACAAAATCACGACTGTTTAGGTATTCAATTTAATTAGTTCAATGCCAATTCTTATTCTCACAGTTACTGTCATTGCTATTTTGCTCCAATTACAATCTATTTTGAGACTCTGCAAAAGTTGTTGCAAACATTTGCAGGTATTTCTACTCCAAATGTTTAGTAAAATAACTAGACAATGCAATATTAAAACATACTTTCTGTACATAACAGCTCTCTTATCCATGATGACCCTATTTGGTACAGTGGTTCATTAAACACTGATAAATAAAGCTTGCAATGTGTCTTGACTCGCTGAACAATTTTCAAAGAGCTAAAACATACTAAAATGTGCATCATTTAAGAGCTGTAATGAAGAAAACTGGTGTGTGTGTGTGTGTGAGAGAGAGAGAGAAAGAGAGAGCATTTTAGGTACTGGTTGTACTGATGGATTATCACCAGGATCATTTCTTGTGACTGTACTGTTCATGTGTAATGGTACCTATTAGCAGAGATTACATTAGAGAAAGTCAAGATCTCATTACCTCCACTTACCAGATGCAAGGCCCTGAGTAAGCCATGTAACTACTTTGTGCCTCAGTTTTCTCTTCTATGAAATATGGATACTAATAGTACCCACCCATGTAAAACAGTTCAGTGTCTGATGCAGAGTAAAGCACTCTATAAAACTATGAGATAACATTATTAAATAAATGCCAGAACATATAATTTACTCCATATTTTTTCTAGAGAAATGTATAGACCAATTTGAAACCAATTATTTTATGGTCTCTTGAGTCAGCCTTGGGTAATGTGGAAAAATAAGGCTAACTGACAGATCAATGAAGTGAAGTCACTGAAGGACCAAATCTTAGCATTTGGATCAGTGGGTTGATGTCAGTGATCATGGAAATCTCCAGTATAGTTTTCAGGATTCTTTATTTGTTTCTAGCCTGTTCAATATATAATCAATGACCTGACTAAGGTTGGAAAAACATATATACTTATCAAATTTTCTCTATCTGTACCTAACTTGTTCAATACATTGTCATGACCTGAATAAAGTTGGAAAAGCATATACACTTACCAAATTTTCAAGTAAAATTGAAAGAATCCATAAATAGCTATATATGACAGAATCAATAATAATGATAATATTAAGAGTTACACCTATTGAATGTACTATGGTGGGCAATTTATATGAATTATCTGTAACTCACAGGATGATCCTTCAAGTTTGTTAGTAGTAGTTCCCATAGCAGGACATTTGTGATTACCTACCTTTCCTTCCTCAGAAACAAAGGCGTGAGGGAAACTACCTGCCGCATGTGGGCCCCAACCTCCAATCTCAACTCCTGTCTTGGGGGATATCAGGTTTGTCTAAGCTAGTGGCTATCAATGTGGTTTCTATCAACAATGTCAGTGTCACCTGGAAATTTGTTAGAAAAGGAAATTGCTGGGACCCACATCAGACCTACTGAATCAGAAACTCTAGGGGTGGAGGCCAGAAATCTGTGTTCTAATGAGGTTTCCACATAATTCTGACACGTAGCTAGCTTGAGACCACCAGGCTAAGCCAATCTGATCATCCTATACCCATTGACAGGGACTGATTTAAACATAGTCTTATGATAGAAACCTGGTCAATGAGATGTGAGGGAAAATCTGAGGGGCTTTAGGAAACTTTATTTTTTCTTAAAAATAACCTTTTGGGTAGAAGAGTCCCTCTTTTGCCAGTGGACATTTTCATGCCCAACTGTGTTGCATGGGACTGTAGCAGCCTTCTGGAAGCTATGAAGGGCATTAGCCTGAGGAGAACACATTGAATATAGCAAAATGGGAAGATAGAAGGAGACTCAAAGACATTCAGTCACCATATTTACCAAGCTAAAATTGTCTTATCTCTAGATTTCTTGTGGTGAATAATATATTCTTATTGATTATATTTCTCATATCTGCAATCAAAAGCATCCTAAGCAATACCACACAATTTTATAGCAAAGCAAACTAAAGCTCTGAGAGACTCAGTTACTTCCTCAAGCTCAAAATTCAAAACTATTGCACAGACCAGACATGTGGATATACATCTGTGTAGCTTGGGGAAGGGCTGGGAGTAAAAGTGAAGAGATGAAAAGGTGAGACATTGCCTATTAAAACTTTGGGTGAAAGGCCGAAGAAATTCAGCTGTTACATAAGCCAAAGGTATGGCAAGCTATAGAAAAAGGGAGGGGAGGGGTTTAAGACAATCTGGGCCTCTGTCAGTGAAAGTTTAGGACAGGGGAACATAAACAAGAAAGGGAAATGTTTGACTGTATTCCATACTAGTGAATTCTATTCTCACCTAGAGTACTATGTTCATATCTGTGTACATCGATTTTCATGGAGACATTGGCAATTAAGAGCATGCATAGCATAGTATGACAGAGATGAAAAGGCCTGAGACTCAAGCCACAGAATTTTATAGCCCAGAAAAGACTCGCAAAAACATGTTTGTATAATATTATTCAAGACTCTTTAGGGACAATTAACAGACATTCAACTTGCACTGGCTTAAGCATAATTTTTCAGTTCATGTGTCTAAGAGTAAGTAAAAGAAGTACCAGTAAGATAGCTAATGACTGGCTCCTGCTGATCTAACAATGTGGTCCAATCTCTGTTTTATTCTACTTGAGGGCTCTGCTTTGTTTTAGGTTAAACTAATTTCAGGTAGGCTCTCCCCTCATGCTCTAAGTTCATCTTCTAGCATCTTTGCAACTCCAGAAGATGGAGAGCTTCTCTTTTCTAGTATTCCCATAGAAGTCTGGTATAGAATGCACTGAACTAATTTGGATCACTAGCCTAGGACTGAAATAATCACTGTGGCCAGGTGGATGGAAAGTGCTGAATGATATTTATATGCACATCCTAGGGGACGGGGGAAGAAGGATTTCACCCCATGGTAAACCACACCACTGGAGACCAGGATGAAGATAATTTCCCACTGGAAAATTGATTTTCATGAGAAATAACAGAAGTGGGTCCTGGGCAAGGAGAGATAGAGATGACCGCTTCAGTAACACCTGTCTTCAAATATTTAAATATCTGACAAATTAAAAGTAGACCCAGTTTATTTTATGAACTCTCACTTGACATAAGATTTAATATATAGAAGTTACTGAGAAGCATATTTATAATCGACTCAAGAAAGAACTTCGTAATCATTAAAGCTGTCAACAATGAACAAGCTGTGCCCAAAACAGAAGATATCATATCACGGGAAGTTTGCAGGTTTAGGTTAGATGCTGCCTGCAAATGGAGCAATCCAAGAGATTTCCTGAATTAGGTAGGAAGAAGTAAGTAAAATCTAAGGCACTTTCCAACTCTAACTCTGTGACATATTCTACAAAAATTCTAGCTGAAAATCATCTGTTGTTGTCCCTTTAAAAACTCATTTAAACCGTACTGGTATTTCTGAAAAGCTGCTGTCTGGCTTATAGAAAGACTAGATGATGAATTTTTGACCAACACTTCTGTTGTTATGGTAACAAGAAAAAGGGACATAGCAAAAGGGATTGGTTAGTGATTAGAGAGTTCTTAAATAACAATTGCTGCGAATGAGGAGTTGATAGTGTGTAACAAACAGTGCCAGAAGAGCCGTCTGGTTGACCCATCATTTGGAGAAGAAAAATCAGGATGGGATATACAACCACAAGGAATGGCAGGATTTCAAATACAAATGCTCACCTAGACAAGTGGAATGAAGATTAAAGAACAGTGAAGAGGCACTGGTGCCAGAAGTATAAAAATTTTTAGGATCTATAAGTTATTTTTATGTTTTCTGATTTCTGGTATTGTAGATAATCTTGCCTTTAGTTGCAGTGCATCAAGCTGTTTTTCTGAAACCTCTGTAATGTATAAACCAGTAGAAAAAATGCTAGATTAGGGCCATAGATCCTACATTATGATTATTAATGTGTATAATGAAAATGTCTGCACTTTTCTAATATGCCTTATTGACTTAGTTCACAAATGTGCCTCCAACTGGAAAGTACTGAGGCAGCTCCTACTGCCATCAGAGTCTAAGATGGAAGAGCACTGTGATTTTCTATGTCATCTGGCTGTGTGTGGAGCTTCCTGTAATAAGCTATGCATTTCTCCCCAACCTCGTTGCAACAATTAACTTCGATTATATTTTTCCTTTTTTCATGTGTTTTACAGGAGTATTAGAGTTAGCTTAGGTGCAAGGTATACATTTCTAAAGCTAATCACATCATGGGGATCACTAAGTGTTCTTGGTGGGTCATAGTTCCTTTTAAAAATCTGGTGGGCATATTCCCTATGCTGTACTTTACAGCCCTGTGACTATTTTTGTACCTGGTGATTTGTACTTCTTCTTTTCACTTTTTCACCCAGTCCCCTACTTAAACTACTTAAAATTATCCAAGGTCATTGATCTTTTCATACCATTATTAGTCCCAGAAATTATTTTTATCCTGTGTCTTAGTATTCTATTTGTTTTTGTTTTTTCTTAAATTTAAAACATTGGCTTGTCCCAGAGGAATGTATACTTAACTTTTTCATGTAGCCTAGAAATTTTAGAAGGGATAAAACAAGAAAATAGTTCTCTTGCCATATTTTTAATCTTGTCTATTTCTCCTTGAATCACTGTCTTTTCTTCCTCTTCCTATTCCCACGTCACAGTAGTTGTATATTTTGGCACTCTGATGGGGACATCATACAACTCCTTGAAAGGTCTTTCTCTGCTTTGTCATAGATCAGTTTAGTGGGGATCCTTAGCACCCTGTTGCTCTGTTTGAGCAAGACAAGCTCTGTTTAGAAGTAATGCTTGTTCGTAGACCTTTGATGTGACCTGCTCTCTGACTACACAGGTGATGTTTCATTTCTCTTCTCAAATGTATAGCTGGAGGGCAGAATACTGTGCAGAGCTTCACCTCTGCCCTCCTGCAGCAGCATCATTGCCTACCCGCACTGCCTGGAAGTGTGTTACTCTTAACATCAACTCCAGAACGAGCCCCTCCTGTCATAACTCTCTTCCACAGTATTTTACTTTTTAGTATCACACTGCCCAGAGGCAGTGCCACACCATGGTAGTTCTGAACTACTTCCCCTCCTCAATTCTTGCCCAGTTATTTTCTGGTGGAAATATCATAGATGGTAGTTACTACTTGATAGGGAGGAATAATATTTGAAAGTTGAGGGTGGGACAAGGAGGCAGGCTGATTCAGACCCTGGGGTTCTGGGTCTAGGAGCAGACGATAGTAATGGTAAGAAGGATTTCTCTTCAACATGTATGCTTTTTCATGAATCAGAGCCCAGATATGCCATGAAAAAGAATACATCTCTTAATATCATATTGCTCATTGGTCTGTTTTTGGAGGCGGTGTGAGTTTAGCCTTTTTTATTTTATTTTTTAAGTTTTTATTTATTTATTTTTAGACAGAGGGGAAGGAAGGGAGAAAGAGAGGGAGAGAAACATCGATGTGTAAGAGAAACATAGATTGGTTGCCTCTCACATGCCCCAACCAGGGACCTTCCCTGCAAACCAGGCATGTGCCCTGACGGAGTGGAACTGGTGACCCTTCGATTCACAGGCTAGGATTCAATCCACTCAGCCACTACCCCCCCCTTTTTTTTTTACTGGAAAATTGGGAGCGATGGAAAAATGTTATAATTGAGGCTGCCAGGCAAATGCTGTATTAAATGAGAAGTCATTCTGGTAGGAGCTTATCTCTCAAAGTGCCTTTGAATTTTAATCCTTTTTACTCAAGCACAAATCATTTTGCTAAACTCGTATTATTCATGAACCAGATTACTATGCATAGCAGACTTTATTTTCCAAAAAATGGCTACAAAAATATCTCACATCTCACATGCTCTTCTGCAGTGTGCCCTTGATATTCCCTCATCAAAAAGTAGAGTTGATTTCTCTAACCCCTGAATCTGGGTATGACTTATACTTTCTGAATAATAAAATATTGCAGAGTAACACTGTTAAGGCATAGTCTTACATGGCACTTCTCCTTTTTTGTTTCTTAGAAAAGTTTCCTTTGGAGTGCTTACTCCGGGAACCTAGTTGCCATCCCATGAGAAGCCCAAGCTACAAAGACAGGCCAAGTGAAGGTGCCCCCAGGGCAACAACTGTCACCATGAGAGTGTGTCATCTGAAATATCTAGCCAAATATAACTTCAGATCACCCATGCCCCTGGAGTCATGTGATTTCTATTAGTATGAAAGCCCCAAAGTGGGAACCACCCAGTTCAGCTCAGTCCATCCACAGAACCGGGAGAGAAAACAATACTTTTATTTTATGCTGCTAAAGTTTGGGATAATTTGTTAAGCAGTGAGAGATAACCAGAACACTATTTTAAATGGAACCAGATCATGTAAATCATCATTTATTTTACTCTCAAGCTGATCTTGAGCTTTTCAATGGTAGCTTTTAGAAAAACATACAGTAGCTCCAAATATCTTTGAGGTTAAGAGTAAATTGAACTAATACTAACAGTATTGGTCCAAACAGAGTGTAAAAGTATGTGTGTGTGTGCATATTGGTTGGAACATCAGTTCCCTATGGCTGCCATCACAAGTCAGCACAAACCTGGTGGCTTACTATCTCACTGTTCTGGAGGCCGTAAGTCTGAAATCAAGGTGCCTGTCAAGAGGGACAGTCTCCCTCAAAAATGTCTCTCTTTTTTGCCATTTAAAACTCACAAGCTGTTTATTTCTAGAATTTTCCATTTAATATTTTTGGACCAGGAGAATCTTTCCATGCCTCTTCCAGCTTCTGCTGGTGCTTGACATTCCTTGGCTTCCTTGGCTTGTGGCTACATCACTCCTGTCTCTGTTCCTATCTTCATGTTGCCTTCAGCATGTGGGTCTTCTCTGTATGCCTGTTTCTTTCTACCTGGAATATTTAAGATTATCTCCTCATCTCAAGATTCTTCACTTAAATGTATCTGCAAAGACTCTTTTTCAAATAAGGTGACATTCTCAGGTTCCAAGGATTTGACATTAATATTTTGGGGGGGAGGTCATTTTCTGGCCTACCTACCACAATTAGTATGGAAAGGACTCTGTGGAAGGAATTCCCTACCACCCTAAAGTTAGTGGATAGGTAAATAAAGTTTATGATTATCAAGCAAGTGAATCAGTTCACTGCCTAGCATTACAGAAACAGATGGTAGTTTATGCTGCAGTGTGAATTCTTTCCATAAGATTGATGTCCAAGTGTGGGACACTATCTGTATTTGCCTTCTGTTCAGTTGTTATGATCACTGGCTACATATATTAGTGTGAGATAAATATAGACTGAATGAGTATTTGTAAATGTATTGAAATCAAGCTCAATTCAGGATTACATGGATACTAACAAGATAAATGCTATCAAACAAAAAAGGGTGACTTTTTGTTATGTACTTCGGAATTCCCATAGTGAGTTGCCTTCATTGACCACATGTTAGTTGGTATTTAGTCATTCTCTGACTTTTGATCATTCCCCTCATATAATTATTATAAATTTATTTCATATTTCCTTTACTTGGATTTTAATTTGCTTTCTCTGAATATTTTAGTGCTATCCTGGTGCTTCAAACAATCTAAGTTTCTTACTCACCTACAGTCACTAAAAGAGAAGAACTCATAAGAAAAACTCATAGTGCATATTCTCACACTAAGAATCATAAGAACTAGTTAAGTCAGATGCCAACTAAATATGCCAATAGAATTGGCAGGTGGTATGATGTCTGCTGGCAAATGCACTGAAATACCCAAGTCAGTTAATGTTGGCAGTTGTGTTATTACAATGTTTACAACTTGTAAATTCAATCACCATTAATTGAAATTGTGCAATGTCTGAGCCAAGAATAAACAGATAATTTACTCCCTCTTCTGAGCCAGCCACATAATCCATTAAATACTTTCATTGGTCCGAAAATGTTGATTTTGAAATACAGAGAATTATCATGTCCTCTCCTCTCTCTCTCTCCCTCTCTCTCTCTCTCCCACCTCCCTCCATTCCTCTCTCCCTCTCTCATACACACACAGAATTATAATACTAAAACATTTTCTCCCTCTTGCACACACATATGCATATACAGAGAGGGAGATACAGACAGACAATGGCTATGATTTGATCTGCCAGACACAAAATAAAAATCAAAATGGAAAATAAAATATGTCAGAATAAAAAAAATCCTGTCTCTTACTAGTCTTAGAGAGGAAAAACCAAACGGAAGTATAAACAATAGTTGTTATAATATGTTCCTTTTCTAGTCCATAAATATGATTATGAGGGATTATTTTCTGAGTCAAAAGCTAAGCACTTTTTAAAAAATACTAATGCCATAAAATAAAGCCATCACTGTGTCAGAGAATATTTGATGAGATTAGTGACACATGTGGATATTTGTAATGCAGAGGGTCCCAGTTTTGCATGTGTAACCAGTTTTTTGAATAATCTGAACAAGAAACAGTTTTACTTTTCACCAATTTCTTATTTTATAAGTGATCTATAAGCTCTACCTTCCATGCTCCCTAATGACAGCTCAAGTATATTCTCATTTTAGTGAGGATAGTTCAACTTTAGGTATTAAAAACATCAATCAAAATCAAAGCCGACTCTGTCTCTAATTGTATGTACACCACTCTGTCTAATTGTACGTACACCAACAAATACTAGGGAATGAGATGTTAGTCTCACCTTCTTGTAATCATTTCTAATTTCTACAAGAAGTTTTCTTAGGGTCCCTCTTAATTAGAAAACTTTCTGTATTAGTTTTCCAGGACTGCTGTAACAACATACCACAGACCATGTGCCTTAAATAACAGAAATTTATTTTCTCAAACCTCTATAGGCTAGAAGTGCAAAATCAAGGTGCTGGCAAAAGCTGACTTCTCCCAAGGCCTTTCTCATTGGCCTGCAGACCACTGTTTTGTTGCTGTGTCCTCACATGCTGTTTCCTCTGTGCTCATGCATCCCTAGTATCTACTTTTCCTCTTATAAGAACACTATTCCTTTTGGATCAGGGCCCCACCCTTATAGACTCATTTAACCTTAATTATATTCTTAAAAGCCTTATCCCCAAATGCAGTCACAAGTTATGGCTTCAATGTATGAATTTCAGAAGAACACAGTCTAGTTTATAACACCCTGTTTTCCCTTGCTCACAGTGAGGAAAGGGGAAATTTCCTAGAGCTCCTCATCACTTGATCGGGTGGATTTGATGAGAGTCTTGGGTGTAGCTTGGCCAACCCTTGGTAATCACTAGATGAAGCCTAGTAGCTCCTTAGAACTCTGTTTAGATATTTTGTGTCTATTTTCTACTTCAGGGTGGGAGAGGGGGCTTTAACTGAAATTCAAAGACAACAGTAAAAGCCTAATTTAACATTTAGTTATTATGAAAAATTCTATCTTTTTTCAATGCCTTGATCCTGAAGATGAATGCATTCCCTCCCACTGCATTACAATAGCATTTTTTAATTTAATTTATTGGGATGACACTGGTCAATAAAATTATATAGGCTTCAAGTGTAGAGTTCTATGATACATCATCTTTATAATGCATTGTTTGCCCATCACCCAAAGTCAAATCTTCTATCACCATATACTTGACCATCTCTAACCTTTGCTGCTCCCCCACCCTCCTTCCCTCTGGTAACCACCACACTGTTGTCTGTGTCTACGAGTTTGTGTTTTTAGGGGTTTTTGCTTGTTCTTCAGTTGCTTTCAGTTTTATAGCCCACACATGAGTGAAATCACATGGTTCTTAATAGTTTATGTCAGACATTCTGTTGGTACCTCACATCTGATACCACTGTCCATCATTGAGAAAAGACTTGGCTCTAGGTTACTTGAAAGTTGGAATCCTATTTTATGTTCTAGAAGACATATCTCCCACACATCTCCCACGTATCTCCCACAGAGTGTTTGACAAAACAGACAAATATAGTGGTCACTAAAGGTGTCTCTGCTTAGATGATGGTCTTGAGATAGGAAAATGTAAAATAAGCAATGGAACTAGAATCAGAAGTTGGATCAAGAGGCAGCTGGTGGCTTACAAAAAGTTGGGAGGTCAGGTTTCTTCACTTTTTGCCTTTGAAGTTCATCTCATTAATAATCTCTTTTGCACACAGAAGCATTAACACCCATTCTTCCAGTAAACCTCAAGGCCTCCCATGACACATCTCCAGACAGTTGCCACTGCGACTTTCTCTGTGTGCCAACATTCCTAGGAAGGAAGAGAACAGAGGCAGCAGCATCAACACTGCCTTCCTCTCATCTTCCCAGGGACTTCACTGGCATGTGTTGTGTTTGGTGTAATGAAAGAATGTTCTATTGAGGATGACCTCCAAAAGGAGAATTATGCAAGAGGAAAGACTAAATAATCATTCTGTTCTCTCTGTAGAAAGTGATATCACATAAGTGCTGTCATATGATGAGGCAATCAAATTATGCAAATAGAAAAAACATTATAGAGATTTTAGGAAGTTAATTAATAATAAATATTATTTTTTCTTTATTTTTTGGCACTTATAGTATTAGTCATATCTTTAAAAATTTACTTCCTTGCAGTTTATCATTCTAGATTAGTACTCTCTTTTATACCTAAAAATTACTTCAAAATAGCTTGTTTATTGAATGATGTGAAGTTTTATATTTCACTGAATATGTTAAAGAATAAAACCTTTATACTGAAGGGCTCAAGACAGAAATACTTACTCTGGCTCATTTATCTGAAGAAATTATTTCTTCAAATAATAAATAAGTAAAAGTCAAACAGCAAAGATGAAATAAAGGTCAAGTAATAAGACACAATTTCTTCCTCTTTTGAAATGAATGCAATATGATATGAACCAGCCACTGAAGTATTTAATAAGGTTTTCAGGAGGAAATAAAGATATCCCACATTGACAGAGATTTGCATTTGTACTTGACTCAGATTCCTTCTTCAATGAATAATTATTGAGTCTCTCAAGATGCTGGACATTAAGCCAATGTGAGGCTATAATAATTAAGATATTATATTTTACTTATTATATTAGCCAGGGCTTCTTTGATTGCCAGTGACAAAAACCCAATTCAAACTAGGTAATATTTTAAAACTCTCAGCTCACATACCTGAAAGAGCATGTAACTTCAGTATAGATCCAGCTTATTATTACCTAGAATCTTTTCTTTTCTTCTCTTGGTTCTTCATTTCTCTGTGTTAACTTTATTCTTTAGGCTAGTCCACCATTGCATTGGCTAAATGGCCACCAGAAGTTCCAAATGCAATGTCTATTAATTTAGGACCTCAGTAAACAGAGAGTACTTTTCCAGTAGTTTCAATTTAAGTCTCAGGGCCACCATTCATTGGCTCTGATTAACTCGGTTATGTCATGTGACTAACATTAAGCAATCACCGTGGCCAGAGAGAACCAATATACTAATTTGCTAATTTCACGCCTACCCCTGGAACCAAGAGAGAATTAAGTCCCACCCAAATGACCATGAGTTCAATAGGGGACCAATGGTTCCCCAATTTAAAGGAAGGAGTAGGTATCTGGGAGTAAAAATAGCACCTGCCTTCTGTATCTATATTCAAGAAACTACAAACTGAAGTAAGACATAAGCAGAGGAACAGTTGTTATCTATCTAATCATCTGGATATCTAGAGAGCTATCATCTATCCATCTGCAAAGACACACACACACAGTGGTGTGCTGATAAATGCTTAACTGGCCCTCTAGGAAAAAAAAAAGTCCAGATTTGCAGTGTTTGCCACTTTCAATGGTGTAAATGTCCCCACAACACCTGATTTCAGTCACCAGTGTGATTTCAATGAACATGAGACTGGGAAGAGATGCTTGCCCGCATTCAGCTCCTACGAGCCGATCTGAACTATCTCCGGCACACCCTTGTAGCAACTGAAGAAAAGGTAGAAGTTACTTCCATGTGAGTTGGTCAGAAGAGACTTAATATAGAATATATAATATGACCTCAATTTTAAAGGGTCAGTAGAATATTTGCAAGTTTGTATCATATGTGATAGAATAAAAAAGTAAACAGAGGTTTACTTTGATCTCAAAGAATCAGAGTTCGCAAATGAGACATTTCAGGATAGTTTGTTTTTAAGCATTGAGGTTCTATCAGCTTGAGCATCATGTCAAAATTAGGTTGACACAACACTTTGTGGAGGAAGAGGGGTTGTTTTGGGGAAGAACACTTTCATCTTCTAAGATGCCCTCAGTAGATTTTAGAATCCATTCTAATGTTCTATATTCTAAACTCATCTTGCTTTAATTTAATTAAATAATAGGTGGAGGGCCTTAAAGGACACTTCTTATATAAGTGAGTAAATCAATCCGTATGAAACAGTTTTATAAATTTGGATTGTTCAGGTGAGAATGGAGATGGCATTTAATATTTTTAACAAAAATAAGAAAATGATGACCAGCTGGTCCTTTTCTGAAGGACAGAATTCGGATTGCTTTAGAACACAATGGGATAGATTCAGAGTGCATATATTGTTACATGTTTGAATGGGCTACCTGCAGCTCTGTGGAAACAGAAACAATTGTTGACTGTGGATGGTTTCATCCTATACTGAAGACAGAAGAGATACCCAAACCAGACCCGGACCTTGACTATAATATGTGTCCTGGCATGCATTCTAGTAGCAATTCGCTTTTATTTTATCAACTAATTATGGAAGCTAATTTGTTTATCTGTCAAATGCAAACAGAGTTGAATCTTCCCAAAATCATTCACTTCTGAGTCATTTTTATAAAGAAGCCAGACAGCCTTATGTCTTAAACGCCACCCAAAATGTGCCTGATTAATGACCAATCAGAAGTATCACTTTATAACAACTTCTTATCTATAAAGCAGTCTGACAGTGCAGAACTCAAGAACGATGCCACAGCGTCCTCTCACTAGAAACATCCTGTTGATGCAAACATAACCACTGCAAGGAAGTGCTGCCAAGTTCTTTGGGAAGAAAAAATGGGCTTTACCAGATAACCAGACCCTATTTCACAGCATTCAGCTGCCTCAGTTCTTCACAGCCTTCAGAGATAGCATCTCCTTTGTGTTCAGAGGCAAGTGTTTACGCAGTAACGGCTGAGGACAGCTCTGTTTCTTACACTTGTGAGAGAAAGAGAATATCATAAGTTCCCTCAGGGTGCAGCCAGTGACTTGGTTTCTTAAGAAACTGCTCATCTTGTTTTCTTGTCAGTCTTCTAAAATTGGTGAAATTAGAAGACTCATTTCAGGTAACTAAGTAATTATTTCATGTAGAATCCAAGAATTTTTCAAATTTAAAGGTGTTTTCTGTACTACCCAACAAAAATGTTATTGACCTCAAATAAACATCTGTTTTATTAGTGCATCTCTCCCAGACTCCTAGACAGATTTTTTTAAAAGTATAAGTTCTGGTAAAGCAGACAATTTTAAAGTTTTATAAATCTTCAACTTGGCTCAAAAAATCTATTCAACCCTTACCCTTTCACTCTAATGAGAATAATATGTCAAAAGGACAGTAAAGGAGAAAGAGGATCATTAAACCTCGACAAGAAGCAAAAGATACGATGTATGAAATATTCATAAGCACAACAAGAAGCACTGACTGATGGGAACAAAGGATGATGAGGAGTGATACCTGAAACAAATGTTGCAGAATGAGTCAGGCAAATTAATGGAATGATTGCTCCCCATTGCTCTTGGTGGATGGATAGTGGAGGGCACATTCGATTTTATTGACCATTTTCTAAAAAAGTCGGCTCAAAGAAGTGCTAGGACATTCCCTGCCCATAATAAACTGGTCGTGCTTTGAGAATACATGGGGCCTGAGACATAGTTGTTCAGAGTATTTAAACGCAGTGCTCCCTTGTTTGGTGGCGTAAATATGACTGGTGTCAGAGATACAGCCGATGTCGTCACTACTGAGTTACTAGACTCTGACTGAAAACCTATACTTACCCAAAATAAAAGACAACAAGCATGTTTAGTTTAAGTTACTTTAAATCCTGTTTTGGAAATAGATGTAATAAAAAATAAATAAATAAAAAGTTGGTATGATATAACCAAAAGTAACCACATGAAGCCATTCTTCCAAAGTTTACCGGAACAACATGAAATAATGGAAAGGATGTAATGGATGGGATACTTGGCTCCCATCCTAACCCCACTGTTCCTGATGCCCCTTCCTTCATGCCCATCATCAGGGAGTTGTTCAATGGAGGATCCGTGAGGACACTTTCGGCTCTGACATTCCATGACCATAGACACTGTGCCATACTAAAATAAATAACGTTTATAACAGAGTTTCATGACACTGACTCCTTACAACCCTGAAATAAGAATTATCTTCTTCAATTTACCAAAAAAGAAATGCAATTGAATAAAATGAGTTGAGAAAGGTGACCGAGGCCCAGGTGTTCTTAATTGCAGAGAAGAGATCTGACCTCAAACACAGTAAGGTCAAATCCCATGTTCTTCTAACTGTGTCATTCTGGATAGCAGGCATTTCTTAATAAGATAGGGTACCACTTCAAAGCCCTGCAGTGGTCCCTATTATGCTAACCAACAGAATGGGTTTGTAAACTCTTTAGACTCAGTATATGATTGAGTCATTAACTTGACTGAGATAATGTAAGCTTCTGGATGGGTACCCCCTGCCTAGTTTTTTGCTTACCCAACTTAGAGACCTGCCTTGGACATAGGTAGGCAATATTGCCACAATGTGGCAATAGAGGAGCTGTCCGAACTGTATCTTAGGGTCAATTCCTTTACTGAAGTTTGGGATTCTGCCACTTTCTGCTCTCTCTAGAAACTTGCAAACTCACTTATTAATCCTAGTAGATTTTTCTGTAGATTCTATCAGGTTTTCTAAATGACTATGTTGTAAATCAAGGCAGTTTTACTTCTTTCTATTTCTTTTGCTTGCCTTATACTGGCTGGAATCTCCAGTACAATGTCGAATAAAAGCAGGGAGAGTGGATATCCTGCTTTCTTCCTGATCTTAGGGAGAAAGTGTTCAGTGATTCATTATTAAGTATGAGATTAGTGTGTTTTTCATGTGCCCTTTATTAGGTTGAGCAAGTTCCCTTCTGTTCCTAATTTGCTGAGAATGTTTTAATCAAGAATGGATATTGAATTTTGTCAAATGTCTTTGTTTATTGAGAGGATCATTTTTTTTTCTTTCAGTTTGTTAATATGGTGAATCACATTGACTTAAGAATGTTAAATCAAATCTGCATTCCTGGAATAAACCCCACTTGAGATTTGTATACTGTTCAACTTAAATTGCTGAAATTTCATTTAGATTTTTTTTCTTAATTTCTAGAGAGAGGGGAAGGGAGGGAAAAAGAGAGGGAAAGAAATGTCGATGTGCAGTTACCTCTCTCATGCCCCCTACTGGGGACCTGGCCCACAACCCAGGCATGTGCCCTGACTGGGAATCCAACGAGGGACCCCTTGGTTCGCAGGCTGGCACTTAATTCACTGAGCCACACCAGCCAAGACTAAAATTTTTCATCTATGTTCATGAGGGATATTGGTCTGTGGATTTATTTTCTTGTCTGATATTAGTGTCAGGAAATGCTGTCCTCATAGAATGACTGAGGATGTTGCATTCTCTTCAATGTTTTTAAAGTTTGTGTAGAATTTTTTTCATAAATAAAGACTTGCAAAACAAATAGATAATAGGAACAAAATTCTAACTGTATCAGAACAAAACACATACAGGACCAAACCTTCTGGGCCAATGTTTTCCTAGAAACAAGTGTGGGGTAAACTAAAGGCAGCCACTGCAATAATTCTTGTTGGGAAGATTCAGTCAACACAAGGGAACCACGCAGTTAAACTTCCAAATGGGCCCTCATTACCAGCTGGTGTGAGGAGCCAGAGAGCCTTGGCATGAACGAACTACCGCACAGCCCTGTGACGTGAGACCTGCGAAAGAGCAGCAGTGAGGAACGAAGTCCTACAGCTCTTCAGACAGTCTGCTCTGGCCGGTGGAACGAATGCCCAACAACAACGACGAAAAACTGAGGCAGCTCTTTGAACAGCCCAGGGAAGAAAATAGAGCTCTTGTCCTTCTTTATCTGAAGGCACCTAGATAGTGAATAGCTTTTGAAATGATGCCATTTTAATGTATTCAAAATAAAAGTGAGCAGAATGAAAAGCCCATTGTTTTATTTTGCACAGACAGTGTTATTTACTCATGTACTACTTATTGAGCACTCACTGTACAACAGGTAACTGTCACCAAGCATACAAAAATGAGTACAGCACAGTTCATGCCCTCCAGAAAACCATAATTACCTAGCAGAAAGGAATCATTACTTATGCAGAAATCATTACCTATGAAAGTTAATGATTATTACATGACCAGGGCTTTAGAGAGGTAAAAGGAAGCATGAAGAGGCAGTGCTAGACACTGCCCAGAGACAACAAAAAGGGCTTCCCAGAGGGGGTGACATGTAAACTGAGTATTAAAGAGTATGTAGACATTTTGCAGTTGCACAAGAGAACACGGGACTGGGGAAGGCACAGCAGGCACTCCACAACACTGCCAGTGTTTGCACCTGCCTCCACAATCCTGCTAGTGCTAGTAGATATTTGAATTGCGATGAACTGGGGAGAAAAAGTCAGAGGCAGAATTAATTCATGAAGGACACAGTCATGCCACATGAAGACCAGATGACTACTGAGTGAGCTAAGTGAACTATAGTTTCACAACAGCTCAACAGAGAAAAGTAAGAAAAGAATACAGGCGTCATATATCACAAGTCAAATGGCCGTGTATTGAATACATCTCAAGTGCAGCTGCACCACTGGAGTCTGAACCATGTTCATCCTGCAAGTGATAATTCAGTTTTAGCAACAGCTTCTGACACATTGAATTAATGTTCTTAATTTTATCGCATCTTGCCTTGTGGCTCTAAATACCATCTGCACACTATACCTCCCCAAAATTTATCACTACCCTAGATTTGTGCTCTGATCTCCAATTTGTTGTATGTCCAATAGGCATCCAAACAAAGCATTTCCAACTAACAACTCTTCTCCTCTCCACCTCTGTCCCTCCAACCTGCCCTTCCCCCAGGCTCCTCCATCTTGGTGAATGGCAACACCTGTTGTCTGTTTGCTCAGTCATCCAGTAATCCTCTCTCACACCCTCATTCAATCTGTCAGCAGAGTCTCCACCTTCGAAACACACTCGGATCTTGCCCATGTCTCACTCTCATATCTCATTCTGTCATGCTGGTTCAAGTTATTGTTATTCCTGACCTCCTAACTAGTCTCCCTGCTCGTCCTTTGCCACCCCTACAGCTTGTTTAGGGTACTATCCTCAGTGATCTACTTCAGTATGCCATGTCATGATGCCATGTTCTGCCCCCTCTCGATTCAGTATTCTCCAGTAACTCCCAGTCTGGTTCAAAGTAATATACACACGTGTGTGTATGTGTGCCTATATGTACGTATACACATAAAGTTGCCTACAAGGCCCTGTGTAATCTGTCCCCACACCTCCCCTGACTGCTCCCCATTAGTCACTCAGCTCCAGTGTTGCAGCCACGGTGGCCTCCTTGAGGTTCTTCAAGCATACCAGCCACCCTGTGCTCCAGTGTTTATTGTTCTCCTTGCTGAGGAGTCCCTGAGGTCCCAGAGGCACCTTCTCTGGCTTTGTCAAAGTGTAAATGCCCCACCTTCTCTGTCCCTTTGCAGCTTTATTTCTTTTTCCATATGTCCTGATTTACCACATATTTTACCTGTTGGCATGTTTCTTGTAGGTCGCCCCCTCAGGGTCCCAGGAGGTCCAGATCTTGATCTGTTTACTCACTGTGTATCTCTAATGCCTAATACCTCTGGTACACAGAAAGTGCTCAATAAATAGTATTTAATTTTTTTAAAAAATATTATGTAGCTTTTCATTGCATACTAGCCTTTGTTTTTTATTTTTTAATTTTTTATTGTTGTTCAAGTACAGTTGTCTCCATTTTCTTGCCACCACTTTCTCCCGCCCCACCCACCCCACCTCCCATCCTCAATCCTTCCCCCATTTGGCTTTGTCTGTGGGTCCTTTAGACATGTTATTGAGGGAAGAAATACAGCCTAGAACCCTTTCTGTAAAAATAACCTCCCGGCTCCTCCTTTATGGGTGAGGGAAAGTGCTTAAAATGCTTAGAGGGAATAAACAGCTTTTAATGAAGTTACATTGCCACATAATGGGTATCATAAAATTATTTGATGACCCTTCCCTTTCTTTCCTCTGCTATCCCTGTCCCCTCTCCCCTCTGGTTACTGTCAGTTTGTTCTTTTCTCTCTCTCTCTCTCTTATTGTTGTTCAAGTACAGTTGTCTTCATTTTCCCCCCACCACCCTCCCCGACCCCAGCCATCCCCACCTCCCACCTTTAATCCTAACCCCCCTCCTCCGCTTTGACTTTGTCCATGTGTCCATTATGATACCATCATTTGGAAAGATGTGCAATTATAATACATTTCCAGGATTCATTAAACAAATATTTGTTTAGCATTCAAACCAGGAGAGGGCAGCAAAGCTTCACCAGCTGGGCAACTAGCCACCACTCTGAGCCAGCAATTCAGAGGCAACAACTGATGGAAGATGAGGCAGACCAAACTCTCCCTGGAGACGGAGCTGAGGAGGGCTAGGCCAGAGAGCTGGTTAGGACTGTGTCTTCACCCAGAAGCAGGGAGAGGGGTAGGAAGAGAGAGAGACAAGTTTTGTCCAGCAGAATGAGATCCTCACTTCGAATCCATGGAATGAACAGATCAGTTATTAGGGAACCTAATTAGGTGGCATATAATTAGGCAAATTATCCTGTCACAGTCTGCCAAACCTGTTGGCAGTGGCCACAGGCAGGTACCCTCTCAAATACAAGCCTATTTATCTTTGTAGCCAGAGTCTGGAGTTAAAATGTACTTACTTTTACGAGGACAGGTGGGGACTTGTGCAGGTCCCAACAAGTGTGGTGGTACCCCTTCTCTGACATCTAATACTTTGCTAAGTATAAACAAAGATGGCAAGTGTTTAGGTCCAGGTTATTACAGAAGAAATCCATATATATTAAGGCCTTTAAATGATCAAAAAAGTTAAAATAATTCTAGTAACTAATGATCAGAAAAAGATGGGCTTTTTCCCTTATTCACTCAGACTCACTAAGAAAACATCATTTCTTAGATTTAAATAAATATGTGTGTGTGTGTGTGTGTGTGTATATATATATATATATATATATATATATATATATATAGCATAGTACTTTTAACCTTCTACTTTTAGTCTCCTCAAGCTTATTTCTAGTTCCTTTTTCCTCATGTTTCACTCAAGATTCTTCTGGTCTTCTCTGCATGACTTAGAGCTACTCTGTTTAATTCCTTAGCCATTGGCCATGTGTGTGGCTCCTGAGAACTTGAAATGTGGCCAGTGCAACTAAGGAACTGAACTTTAAAATTAATTCAGTTTTAATTAATTTACATGTAAAAGAACATACTGGATTCTATTATTGAGTACATGAATCTACTTTCAACTGTAAATATCATGAAATACAAATTTCCAATAAAAGTTTAGCATCTGAATTGAGATATTTGACAAACATAAAGTGTACACTGGAGTTTGAAGACTTAGTACTAAAGCTATATGAAATAACTCAATAATTTTTATATTGATTGCATGTTGAAATGATGGTATTTTGGATACATTGTGTCTACTGAAATGCTATATAAAATTAACTTCATCTATTTTTTCTTATTAAATATGGCTGCTAGAAAAGTTTTAATTATACATATGTCTTTCGTCACATTTATGTTGCACATTTTGGTCTAGAGCCTTACTACTCAAACTGTGGTCTGTGCATCAGCAATAAAGGTGTCACCTAGCAACTTCTTAGAAATATAGGATGAGAATCCGCAGTTTTTAAAAAAACCCTAAGCAGCTCCTTTACCTATCAAAGCTTGAGATGCAGTGATCCAGACTTCAAACACCAATCATCTCCCGCCCACTCTTCCTCCAGATCTCTGTCATATTGATGCTGCTCCATCAATAGTGTGTAATTTTAAAACAAACCTGCAGCTTCTCATTGCACACTTGTTATCCCTCCAATGGCTGGGTGTACTAGACCCTGAGCAAATGTCTGCCAAACAGCACTGGTCTAGAGAAGTTGCTGCCCCGTCTTTCCTGGCCTACCTGGCCCTTCAGCTACCCGTATCCTACTCCTAACTCTGCCTTTTCTCCATATATTATAGTCATATGCTCACGGAATGCAGAGTTAGATGATAACTAATACAGGGTCATTGTCCTAGGAGCAGAGTCTGAGACAGGGATTCATGTTCAAGTGATTTATTCAGAAAGTAATCTCAGGAAAAGATGAGAAAAAAAAAGCAGAACAGAGTGGGGGTGGGGAGGAACACTAAGCAAGAATATACTTTCCACTGGAAGCCAGCTTTACCCGGATCCTATAGGGATGGTCTGAAGCCCAAATTGCACTAAAGTGTTGTTCTCACCTTAAAGCAAGGGTAGTCCTTTTTGTACTTTCAGGCTAGTCAGTCATTGGCTGAAGCCAGGTGAAGTCCATGCATGGTCTCCATATTAGTTGGCTCCCTTTTATCTGAAATTTTCTATGGGAGGGAGAAGCTGAGAGCTGTTACTAGCTAATGCACAGAGGCTGATTGGAGGGTATGCCGGCCTTAAAGGGAACTGGGTTGAGAATTCAATCTCTGAAGTTCCACTGTTCTTATAATTAGGTCCTGTGCCTTGCCTTCAGTGTAACAGATTTTATGGTTACAGAAGATTAAGAGTCTCCTTGAATGCTGCCAAGAAGGCCACCTGAGCCTTACTCTTTGCTTTACATTGTTGATTAATAGATTTGAGTGTTGTCACCTCTCTTCAACAAACTAATGGAACTTAACAAGAGCCACCCAAGGTCAGTCACTATAGTATCTTCCCCACACTGCCCAAACCCATACCAGGTCATAGGTCCCTTTTCACCTATACCCCATCCCAGTCTGCCGTGGTGAACTAAGTCAAGCCCTAGCAATTATTTGACTGTAGCAAGCCAGGGACTCTCCGACTTCACTGCCCACCAGTGATAGCATCCTCCAGAATAACCTGGAGTGAATGAGCTAACTACAGAAACCCATCTTCAGAGTCTGTGTCTAAAACCACCTTTAGACTTATAAAATGTCAGAACTCAAAGATGCCTCTTTCAGTCCACTTCCCTGGAAGCAGTGCCTGAGTCACGGATTCCTATTCTAGGGGTTTGAGACAAGTGCTCTGAAGAGGAGAAAAACAGGATGGGGGGCAGGGAAGCTACTCAGGGAAGCGACAGGGAAGTGTTCTCTGCTTGAGACTTACTTCAGCTTAACCCCACAAGGTAGTTCTAGAACTCACACTGCACCACAGAACTGATGCACCAGAAGGTAAGGGGCAGTGTTGGAGTCTGCCCTGCCTGGTCTCAGGAAGCTGTAACCCCCCATGACTTAGGCTGAGTGAAAGACCTCTGAACCAGGAGCCACTAAGGAGACAAAACTTATTTCCCTGGCATGAACGCTGCCTATTCTGTGCCTGGCTTCCTATGCTTGATCAATTAGCCAATGACGGGTAAGATTTCCCACAGGGGGAATCGCCTAAGACACGCATGATCACGAGGAGGCCTCAGGGAAGAGGCTATGGAAATGAAGGGGTGATTGACATCAACCCCTGCCCCCTCAGCTTTGTCAAAGCCTGAGTCCTTGTTTTTAGTTGTGAGAAATCCAAGTCTCCTGGCTGCCTTTGTCTCTTCTGCCTGACTCAGGCCTGTGGAAATAACAGGGGTGGTGCAGCCCAGACCAGAGTCGGTGGATCCCTGGGGTAATCAGACCCGGGACACAGAATATGCAAGATCCTGTGAGATCTGCTTGCTGGAGGATGCTATTGAATTAGAATATGAAGGTACTGGAAGGAAATGAGACTAGCCTTTTAAGTCCTGTAGTCTTTTTAAGTGATAAAACCCAAAATCCCAGCCCGGAATCCCAGCGGAAGTTCTGTCAACACCTTTGAAAGCTACCTATTCCTTTAGATCTTCCCTGCCAGACTGTAATCCACAAACTGTGTCTGCATTCTTAATAGAAGCCTACTCAGGCAAGGACTCAGGGCACTCTCCACTAGAGAGAGTGGACGTTTCATCCCTATTTCTCCACAGGATTCGGCTGTTTGTGTGTATCTTTTTCTCATGTTTCAGTGAGCCATCTGCAGCATTCCGTGGTCACTGAAGGCCGGTGGCTGCATCAGGGCAGCCTTTGTATCACATGCCAGTCTGTCACTGGGAAAGGTGTGCCCACCCTGGGCTAGGGATTTGGGGTGGGGGCATGCAAGGTGGCTCCCATTGCCTGGGAGGAGGGGTTTCCTTTAGAGAAGAAAGCCTCTGAGAGTGCTCACACTGGATGCTGACACAGCCCAGAGTGACCAGTAAAGGGGATCTGGACAGGCAACCAATGGCAGTTATTATATTAGGTAACTGATTTTAAATTATTTTGTTCCCTTTTATATGACTTACTCCATCGAGAAGCCTTTGAAAGTTGTGAATTCTCACCACAGAAAAATACATGCGCATACAGGTGTTTATATATTCTTAAAGCAGTTAATAGAGGAGTTAATTAAGACCCACAGAAAGTATATGACGTCCAGAATTTATGCCGTAAGTTAGAGCAGAATGAGATGCTGAGACAACCAACATTTTATTCACCAAAATTTATGCTGAAAAAAAATTATTCAATACAAAGTATTATGCATATTTGAGATATTAAGGCACCAAGGTTTCTGAAAAATTCCCCATTATGTAAATTTACATACATGTTAAAGTCACACATATCCTCCTCAAAATATTTTTTTGCATTTATACATTGCTGTTTGCAACTTTAAACCAGTCATAATGGCTTACTTAGAAGAGGGGTGCTGTGCCCCTTGGATCAGGAGAAAGGAGCTCAAAAGGGCCTTATTTCTCCCAAAAGCACTAACCTTAATGTCTCTTGCTTTCTTCTTAAGAGTATCTAAGAAGATACTTAGAGTATCTAAAGTATGAATTAAAGTTTGTAAGTTCAAGGTTATAAGTATTTTTAAAAATGCTTGTAAGTTTTAAATTCCATGTTCTCATTAGCAGTGTTCTCTATAATATAGGTATTGTTTATAAGACAAGGATGCTTTGGTTTTTAGAAACTCTTTAAATTGGTCTTATTCTTTATTAGAATATTTTTTCATAATAAAAGGCTATTGACTAGTCCTTTTAAAGTGGGTTTGAGTGTCAACCTGCTACTTTGGAAGTCACTAGGGGAAGATAGAGAAAACTCACTGTATTTTTAAAATATGGCTAATGTCACTGACAGCTTGAGTCCTTCAGGATTTTAACATTTCTAATTTGATGTTTGACCTCTAAGTAAATAATTACCTGTTCTTAAAAGTTAGTATGGATTGAAGGGGAGGGGGAATTGCAGTTTCAGAATGGCAGTTTGAGATCCAGGGGAAATGGCTCTGGTTCTGGTATTTAAAATGATAATCCTGGCTTATCTAAAAATTATAGGCACAGATACTTACACAGTATATTTACATGCATATTACATACTCAACTCTGTATTTTCTGTAGCCTTACCTCCCTCAGGCCTGCCGTCAGCTCCTTCAGCTTTGCTACTGAGGATGCCCCAGTGTGCTTTACTTTCTCGCGTGCATTACAGAAATGAGCTTGAGGACCAGTCTGTCCTGCTCACAGATGCTCTTGGGAGACTGGCCTTCACATTACCTCATTTTGCAGCAAGTTCTTAGGAATGTGTTTGTGTTGTTTTCCACCAACTGCTTCTACCTGGGCGCCAGACACGCACAGTATGCTGAGAAGTAAAGACAGGTTTTCCCGCTGGAGGAATTCATACTTTGCACCAGTGCCATCATCTCCAGCTAAAATCTCCGTGGGAGGCTCTGGTATTGTGGGGAGCTGTCACTCCATCTGGAGGGACTCAGGGTTACGTATTATTTTTTTAATATCTTTTCCTACCTAAGCAAATGTTCATTTTCCAACATGTACCCATTTTATCATTCTGCTATTCATACTACTATCCCATTATGATGCCCCTGCATGCATAGTAACCGAGTCATACTTCCTTAGTAATGAGCTGAACAGTAAAGAACTGAAAACTAAAGCACTGCTTATTGAAAAGGCCTAGCACATGGTAATGCTCCATAAATACACTCTGTCTGTGTCATTTTAGCTTTCACCTCTTATCTTTTAATTCCATCTTTTTGTTCTTCTTATCTCCTCCCTTGGCTCTTTTGCGACGGCAATATTAATGCAGAAATGAAAGATTTGTGGCCTAGGAACACTCACAGCATTTATAAGGGAATTTATCCTTTTTAACCCCTTCCTTAAGCTTTGAGAATACCTACAGAAAGTTAATTTGAAGTCAAAGAAAAACCTTTTTCAGTCATTTTTCCTAAAAGACTGAACCCAAACTGTGCCTCCACTTAAAATCAAAGCTCAAGATCTGGAGATTATTTATAGTTACCTTATGTGGTAAAAAATTTACAAATAAATTAATAAAACTAATAATCAAATAAGTTAATAAGGATTTTTTAACACTGGCAATTAACCCACTTTAACAGAAAACAACTGTTCGCTAAATATGGCTACATATTTTCTGAGAATTGGTTTATAACCTTGACATTTAATAAATAAGCACTTAAAGATGTTAAAGATTATAAACTAAATCTTGAGAACTGATTAAGCCAATTTGATCATTCTTAATTAGCTAATTTTGGTAAATAGCAGTATCCTGTTTCAGAGATATGTAAGGACTATAGGCCTCCTCCCCCAAAGTCTTGCTACCAGATAGAATATTACAATGAAAGCAAAATTTGCCACAGCTAGAAATACTAGAAAACAAGTAGGCAAAAAAAAAAAAATTGTGACAATGGAATATTATTCAGCCTTAAAGAGGAAGGAAATTCTGACACATGTTACAAATAGGAGAACCTTGAGGATGTTATGCTAAGCGAAATAAGCTAAGTCACAAAAAGACAAATGCTGCATGATTACACTTAAATGAGGTACTTAAGTAGTCAAAATCATAGCAATAGAAAGTACAGTGGTGTTAGAAAGTTATTGTTTAATGAGTACATAGTTTTCTAAGATGGAAAGAGTTCTGGAGATATTTGGTGGTGATGGTGGCACATTATGAATGTATTTAATGCCACTAAACTGTACACTTAAAAATGGTTTCAGTGGTAAATTTCATATGTATATTACCATAATAAAAAACTGGGGAGAAAGAAAAGATGATTAACCTGTTCTATAAATTCAGTGATAACCCTGACCTTTGTCCTTTCAAGCATTTTGCAGGAATCATTCACTCGAGGCAGATAGGCCAGTATTCTACTGTAGGATCCTTCCTGCTTTGTGGTCGGATCAGACAACAGATGCCTCTAAAAATGTCTAGACATGTAACTGGATGGAGTCCTTAGGTTTAGAGTCAAGCTATTCTCAACAGCATAGCCTCCTGGGATGGCTAGATTCTCATTTCCTGTTCATGCAGCTGTGGAATTAACTGTAAAGTTCTTTTTGCCAATCTGTATACTTTGAACACCATCAATAACATGAATGAAGAATAATTTCTATCACCATATAGTAATTATCAAACCTTTTCGTATGGATCAAAGAAAAATATGGTCATTCTGGTTGTTTTATCAAATACTAGCTAAATATTTCTGGTATATAGATTTTTTATTAATTATTTTTAAATATATTTTATTGATTATGCTATTACAGTTGTTTCACATTTTCCCCCATAGCCCCTCTCCACCCAGTACCTCCCTTCCCTCCAGCAATCATCCCCTTAGTTCATGTCCATGGGTCATGCATACAAGTTCTTTGGCTTCTCCATTTCCTATACCAGTCTTAACATCTCCCTGTCTATTTTATACCTGCTAATTATGCTTCTTACTCCCAGCACCTTTTTCCTCATTCTCCCCCTACCCTCTCCCCACTGATAGCCCTCCAGATCTCCATTTCTGTGATTCTGTTCCTATTTTGGTTATTTGCTTAGTTTGTTTTTTAGATTTAGTTGTTGATAGTTGTGAATTTATTGCCAATTTAATGTTCATAGTTTTGATCTTCTTTTTCTTAAATAAGTCCCTTTAACATTTCATGTAATAATGGCTTGGTCATGATGAACTCCTTCACCTTTATCTTGTCTGAGAAGCACTTTATCTCTCCTTCCATTCTAAATGGTAGCTTTGCTGGTTAGAGTCATCTAGGTTGTAGGTCCTTGCTTGTCACTGCTTTGAATACTTTTTGCCATTCCCTTCTTGCCTGCAAAGTTTCTTTTGAAAAATCAGCTGATAGTCTTATGGGAACTCCTTTATAGGTAACTCTGTTACTCTCTTGTTGATTTTAAGATTTTCTCTTTATCTTTAATGTTTGGCATTTAAATTATGATGTGTCTTTGTATGGTTCTCATTGGGTCCAATTTGTTTGGGACTCTATGTGTTTCCTGGACTTGTATGTCTATTTCCTTCACCAATTAGGGAAGTTTCCTCTCATTTTTTTTTTCAAATAAGTTTTCAATTTCTTGCTCTTTCTCTTTTCTCTTCTCTTCTGGCACCCTTATGATTCAGATGTCGGTACATTTGGAGATGTCCCAGAAGGTTCTTATACTATCCTCATTTTTTTTAGTTCTTTTTTTCTCCTTGCTGTTCTAGTTGAATACTTATTTCTTCCTTATGTTTCAAATCATTGATATGAACCCCAGCTTCTTTCCCTTCACAGTTGGTTCCCTGTGGATTTTTCTTTATTTCACTTAGTGTAGCCTTCATTTCTTCATGTCATTGCCATACTCAGTGAATTCTCTGAGCATGCTGATCAACAGTGTTTTGAACTCTGCATCTGATAGGTTGGCTGTCTCTGTTTCTTTTATGTCTTGGTCCAGGGTTTTGTTCATTTCTTTCATTTGGGTCATATTTCTTTGTCTCCTCAATTTGGCAGCCTCCCTGTGTTTGTTTGTGTGTATTAGGTAGAGCTGCTTTGACTCCCTGTCTTAGAGCACCTGTTAGGTTGTACGGAGTGGAGCCTTAGGTTTTCAGCAGACAACCTACTTCACCACTTTATGGCTCTGTGTGGTGGAAAGGGTTGGAGAGGGAACAATGACACTGCCTGGCTTCTGGAGGTTTGCCCAGCACTTCCCCATTTCCAGTCATTTCACACACTTCCTATATGCCACTGGTGTCCTTCTGGCTGTTGTCCTGGTAGCAATTGCCAGAGTGAGTGGGTCTGTGTACATTCTAAGTCCATGTGGGGCCTTTAATGGACCCTACTGAGACACTGGCAGTTTCTTCTGCTGCCCCATACCTTACTGGGTTTTACAGCCAGAAGTTATGAGACTTTATCCTCCTGGCACTGGAACCCTGTGTTGTGCGGTCTGGCCTGGGGCTGGGATCGCTTACTCCCACCATATCCCTCCTGACGTTTGTGCACCACGTGTGAATGTGGGACCACCCATGCTGCTGCCACCTCTCTGCACCACACTGCGTCCTCTCTGCCCTAACTCCACGACTCTGTCCCTCCTACCTGTCTGGATGAATGTGGTTTCTTTAAATCCTTGGTTGTCAGTCTTTCATACAGTTCAGTTTTCTGGCAGTTCTGGGTGTTTTTTATTCTGAGGTTAGTTGTGATTCTTCTTGTGGCTGCATGAGTAGGAGGAGCATGTCTATCTAAGCCTCCATCTTGACCAGAATTCCATATTACTTATTAACCACTTTAATTATTAACCAAATGTCCTAGAGTATGGATTAAAACTAATACATTTATTTATCACACTATTTCTTCATGTGCAGATTAATTGCCTTTACTATTGCTGGATTGCCCTTCGTTAATTTAACTCTTTTCAAATAGCACATGCGTTATTATATTATGAGACATTTCCAGGGAAGGAAATGTCTGCCTTCCCTACCTTTCCAAACCAATTTATCCCTTCACCCCCCTTTTTCCCCCAGTTTTCTCATTTTATTTTCCCCTCCAGCCTCACCTGTGAGTGTTTTAGGGAATAGCCTCTACGTTAAACCCAATTTTGTGTTCATCCCAACACTATTTAATTCCCTGTGGTGGCATTGAGACACTAGAAAATAAATGTCGTGATATTTTCCTATGTGGAAGGAATGAGAAAATGGTGTAAATATCCCATAGTAAAAATATTTGTTATAATTCCATTCATTATAAATTTATTATTTCCCAGTGGTCAAGGAGAATGGGCCCCAGTACCTGAAGGGTCCTTTGTTGGTGAGCTCTGAGAGGTATAAACTAGAAAACTCCCAAAGTTCTCTGCAGAAGGAAAAAAAAAGAGATAGGAGAGATTGAAATATCTGAGGGAGAAGGGGCTAGGCACACCAAAACCTGAGCTGAGTCCTGTGAGGTGGGGGGGCCAAAAAGAGGAGTCCAGCGATTGTGTGACCAGGACCAGAGACACAGGAAGGGACAGCCAAGTGAAATATTGAAGGGATATGTTGTGTGAGGTGCAATGTGATTTCTGAGATCCACAAAACTAAAAAGATGACAATATCATTGGTGTGGTTGGATTTCCTGTGGAAAGAGAGAAAAGATCTAACTGAAAAGAATAGAGACAGCTGACCTCTTGGTTTTATAAACAGGCATATGATGCCTTAGAATCCAGCTCTGAGTATGAGCACTGAGATTTGGGACATTATATAGGACAATGGAGGAAATGGAGCCCCATTCTACACACCAGATTATTACAGCTGGCTATTTCAGTGCCTTCAAACTAAGTACCACACAGACACACAGTACATCCCTAACAGGAGTTGCCTAGATTTGCCAGAGTCATAAACACATACAATTGGTACAGAGCATTCTTCCATTAGTCATTTGCAAGAAAACTTTTAATGCATTTGGTACCTTAAAATTTTATTTCTTCATTGTTTTCCATTTTTCAGCTACGCAGTTCTATCTTCCACGTCTATCACACCAAAAGGACACAGAAGAAATAGGAAGGGCACACATACCACAAAGAAAGATCATAAGAAGGCACAAGAAGGGTGGCCAACAATGTGGAACATGTGCTAACAGCCCAGAGAACAGTCACAGCTTGGAAAGTGCTGTTTTAAATCACAGCCAGTATCCATTTATGATGCAAGTACCCAAACCGTGTTTTTTATTTCAGTTTTGGCTGGAAACTACAGCCAGAGCCAGAGGTTATAAAACTCAACTGCACAATAATTCAAATACTATTGACACAGGTACTGTGAAATGACCATGTATTCAGCTAGCAGTTACATCTAGTGAAAAAGAATATTAGTAAATATTTAGATACCAACTACCCAGTAGGTAAAGTCAGTACTTATTTGATATCTTATATCCATGAAGTTGAGTGTGTATCTTTTTACAAAAAAAAAAAGTGAAAGATCTTTCCTGAAATATTGAAAATCATACTCTTGACTTGTAATTCAAAATTAAGGTAAATATTTGATGAGATCTTTACTATAGAAAACTGTGGCTCTTCACTTCAGGTTGTAACTTATAGGGGAGATTGCTTTTAGTTCACCAGACTTGTGCAAATTAACTCCTGGCTCTTGTTCTCAGTCTCAACCGTACACTGGAGTCACCTGAGGCTCCACCCCAAGAAATTCTGATGCAGTTACACCAGGTCACATGGGGCGTGAATATTTCCACCAGCCCTTCAGGAGATGCCAATGGGGGGCCAAGGTGGAAGACCACTGTTTTGGGGGTTCACTTGTTAAGTTGCTATACAAACGAGGAAGACCAGTTACATCAACAAAATGTTGTTTAGTATAAGTATTTCTACACTAAAATTTTATTCAAAATTCTGTTTGAGCTGAGTTTCCTATGTTCTTATTTGCCAAGTTTGTCAACCCTATCATTTCCTTGACTTCATTCTGTGACTTCATAGGAAACAGGAGGCTAATTTACATCCCTTAATTAGAAAGCATTAAGACCTTTTGTCTTGTCTTCTTTCAGTCCTATTTGTAACAAACCTTATACCTCTAAAAATCCATTTCTTGAAAATAAAAAGCACTGGTGAATTCAGCCAGGTCTTTGCTTCTGCGAGCTGCCAGCATTTTCTCTCGTGTTTTCCCTGTGGTTCCCTCCAGCAGTGGGAGGTCAAGTCTCTCTCAGGCTTTAAGTCATTCTGACATCTTCTATTTCGTCTTTCTGACTCCAGCTGGAGAAAATATTCTGCTTCTAAAGGATTATGTCATTAGATTGCTTTACCTGGACTATCCAGGGTACTGTACTTGTGTTTATAACTAAGTACATCAGCAAAGTCCCTTTTGCTAGGCACTGTAACAGATTCATGTTATGGGTTGCAGGGATTGAGATGTGGGCATTTGGGGGCTCCTCTCTGCCTACCATGGTTGTCCTGGGTGTAACCTTCACCTCTTCTATCAGGCCTCCTTCATCACTCCTTTGTTGCAGTGGAGGAGGTCATCCTCCAACTGCTTTTCTGAGAAAGCCTGCATGAAAAGAATATTTCAAACTTTGAATATTTGAATTTTTTTAACCTTATAACTTGACTACTTTCTAGATTGGAAATTCTTTTCCCTCAGAATATTTTATTTATGTTTCTGTCAAGAAATCCAATGTCATTTCAATTTCTAAATCTTCATAAGTGACCTATTTTTTTTCACCCTGGAAGCTACTAAGATCTCTCAAACTCATGTGTTTGAAACCTCCCAAGAATACACGTAGGTCTAGATAATATTTATCCACTGAGCTGAGTTGAGAGCTTGTGTCCTATTGCCTTTCGGTTCTGAGAACTGCTGTCCTGGTTTTCTTTAGTAATTCTCTTTCTTCTATTTGCTCTGTTTACTATTAAAAATTTTCTTTCTTTGTGTAATTGCCTGAGCTAGAACCTGCAGTACAGCGTTGAATAAGAGTAGCAAGATGGGCATCCTTGTCTTATTCCTGATCTTAGGTGAAAGCATTCTTTCACCATTAAGTATGGTGTTCATTTATAAAAAAAATAGGTATCCTTTATCAGGTTGTGAGGAATTTCCCTTTTATTCCTAATTTGTTGAGTGTTTTTCATTAAAACATGCTAAATTTTGTCAGATGTATTTTTGTCCTACATCGAGATGATCCTGTGGCCTTTATCCTTTCTTTTACTATAAGTGAATTTCATTGGTAAATTTTGTTTGCTAAGCCAACCTTGCATTCCTTAGCTAAATCCCTCTTGGTCATGTTGTAAAATGCTTTTATCTGTGTTGCTGAATTTGCTTTTCTAGTGTTTTGTTATGGGTTTTGTGTTAGTATTCATAAGGTATATTCATCTGATGTTTCCCTGACATGTCTTTGTTTGGTTTTGTTGCCGATTTCATCGGATTTTCAGGTGGGAATTTATTTCATTCAGCCCTAGTCTTGGGACAAGACTGCAAATAAGCCACTTCAGGCAAATGACAATTTCTGTATGGCAAAAAAAGCTGGATAGTTTTTTTAGGTTCACCCTTAGCTTCATTTCCCTTCCTGAAGCCAACTAATAAAACTTGCTGTTTATATTCCAAACCTTATTTATAGTCTTTTGATGATCTATTTTCATTGCTCTGAATCCAGCGTTTACTACTGCCAACAAGTCAGTGTTGACTCAAAGCGGCCCCCTCGCTCCCTAAATGAGCGCTTTGATTTGCCTCCTTGTCACCACCTCACCTGCCCTCCGTCTGTCACCTGTCAGGAACACTTCAGTGGTTGCTCTCGGTCGCACGCAGGTGGAACCTTAGGCGCAAAAAGGTAAGCAATTTAGGGAGTGATGTTAGAAGCGAAAACTCAACCCAGGTAGTGGTGCTGCCCTGGGAAGAGTCTCGGGCACGCGGCGGACGCTGGGGACGCCCTCGGGACGGACCAGCAGGTGGGCTCGCGAGGGAGACCGCAGGTGGGGCTGGGCGAGGCCACGGGACGGGGCCACCCCCGCTGCCCCGGGGAAAGACGTGAGAGGCAACAGGAGAATAACTTTCCCTCCGGCCGCCTGCCCGCGCGGCTGCGCTGCTCGCGGGTCTGCGCGGGGTCAGGGCGCGGCGCCGCCCACGCGCGGCTCGGCCGGCACCGCGGACGCGGGTGAGCCGGGCCGGCGGCAGCGAGGCGGGCCGGGCGCCGAACACCAGGCCGCGGGGCTCCCGGCTGCCGGGGCCGCTCGAGCGCCTTCCGCGGGGTTTGGCTCCTGTCGCTTCCCGTCTCGCCGAACCGGCCAGGCCGCCGCCGGGGCCGCGGAGCCCTCGCTCGGAGCCGGCCTGCGGGCGCCGGACGCCGGGAGGGGGCGCGGAGCCGGCGTCCGGGGGCGCGGACACAGGTGAGGGGCGGCGGCTCGGGCGCGACCCGCGCTCCCCGGGGGTCCGGCCTGGGCCCCGCACGGACCGGCCGCGGCGGCTCCGGGCCCCGCACCGCGGGGGGAAACGCGCCGTGGGCTGGGCGGGCCCGCCGCCGCCTCCCGCCCCGGCCTCAGGGGGTGCGGTGGCGGTTTAACTTTCGCACCTGAGGCTCCGTGGCGGCCCCGGAGCGCCCGGGGCGAGGGTGGAATTACCCGGGGACTGGAGACTGGCCGGGCGGGGGGCGTGGCGGGGCGGGGCGGGTGCGCGGCGCGCTCCGGGTCGGAGTTGGGGAGCCGCGTCCCGTTCCGTCTCGTGGCAGCGGGTGGGAGGGTCGGCACACGCCCCCTTCCGCGGCCGTTCCCTCGGCGCCGATCCACTTTCTTTTGTCTGGTCCGCTCCGGTGTCGGCGTGGCAGCTCCGGCGGTGGCAGCCGGGGTCCGAGTGCCGTCCCGGCTGCCACGCGCGAGTCCCCAAGTAAGCTCCGAGAGGCAGCGGGCGGGCGGGGGAGGGGCCGGGCCGGGCGAGGGGCTCTTAGTGCTGTAATTATCGCTGGCAGGTTTAGATTGCCGTGTTCTTTTAGACATCGTACCCAATATTTTCGTAGCATCTAATAGTTTTAAGTGCACCCGGGAGAGCATTCATTAGTGAACTTCAAAGGAGCATTGTGTAGGCAGGTTACTATTAAGTTATCCCATTTTATAGACTAGACAGCCGAGGCACCCACAAGGAAAAATGGTCTTCACAAAACCAGGCGTCCGGCGGTTGTGGGAGTGACCGGAGCTTGTCTGGCTGACAGTTGTCCACGGTCCACGCGGTCTCCACCTGAACTCAGTGCTCAGAGTGCCTGTCTCATACTCATGTTTTAACTTACTCATTAATTACTGAAGCTTTTCTTTAAAAAATGAGGTTCAGTTCTTTCAGACTCCTGGAATAGTTCCCCTAAAAGTGATACTTAAAAGACAAGAATCATTTCTGTATGTTTTTAAATCCTCACCCGAGGATGATTTTTTTAGAGAGAGAGAGAGAGAGAGAGAAGGAGAAAGAAAGAAACACTGATACGACAGAAACACATGGATTGGTTGCCTCTGTCTGCACCTCGACGGAGGATTGAACCCATAACCTAGGTATGTGCCCAGATGGGGATCAAGCCGGAAACCTTTTTGTGCAGGGGAAGCTCCAGCCAGCTGAGCCACCAGGCCAGGGCAAGGAGAGAATCATTTCAGTTGTTGCATAGGATCCAGTGATCTTATTTATAGTATGGACTGCATTTCTTTTGTCTTTCGTCTGTGAAATCTTTAATAAACGTTTGCCACTGAGACCCTGAGATACTTAGTGATCATCGTAGCAGAGACCCTAAATGTTTATTTAACGAATAAGTAGAATGGAGGAGGTGAGTTTCTAGGTATCCCTAAATAATGCATAGCAAGTTTTATTTTCTCATACAAAAGAATTTCAAGTTTAGGAGAAAAGTCATTTTGATGAAAATTACCTTGCAATCATGTGCATGTTTTAGGTAGAATACAGTAAGTAAATCACACTTAATACTGGGACAGTATTAAGTTGGGTGTATATTTAATATAAAAGTTTGAACTTTACATAAATGCAAGTATAAATCTTTATAATTTAGAATCATAAAATTTGTCTCCATATTGTTTTGAATGTAATACAGCTTGGTCAAAATGGCCTCGTCAACGTATAAAATTGCTGTTTTCAAAAGTTATTAGCAAGTTGTGTGTGCGACAGATTTTCCAGATGACCCCAATTACCAGATACATTCATTTTCTTCAATTCTGGGTTGTTTGAAAATTTTATAATATTATATATAGTATATCATATGTGATAAGTGCCAGAAGTCTGTTATAACTATAGTAGCAGTTAAGGAGATCCTTGAAATCATTAAGGAGTTTTTGATAAGCAGATGAAATCATTTTCTGAGGGAACAGTTAGTTAAAAGTAGGTAATTTTCTATGCAGTCTGTACCCTGAGAACAGAGATAATACTCTGGCTGCAAATATACTACAGTCCACTGCATAATAAATGCATAATCAGGAGCATATAAAATAAAGGGGTACTATCCTTTTGATATTTAAATAGAAAATAGTTCCATTGTTTAGCAGCCAGATCTCTGTTTAACAGAGTGAATAACTTTGAGAAAAATCACAGATTTTGAGATGCAGACTATTTTTTTATTTAAAAGATTTTATTTATTTGTTAGAAGGGAAGGGAAGGAGAAAGGGGGAGTGAAACATCAATGGGTTGTTGCCTCTAGCACACCCCCTACTGGGGACCTGGCCTGCAACTCAAGCGTGTTCCCTGACTGGGAATCGAACCTGCGATGCTTTGGTTCGAAGGCCCATGCTCAATCCATTGAGCTGTACCAGCCACAGCCTATTTTTTAAATTTTTAAAAAGATTTTATTTATTTATTTGTTTGTTTATTTATTTTATTTATTTTTAGAGAGAGGGGAAGGGAGTGAGAAAGAGAGAGAAACACTGATGTGTGAGAGGTACATCAATCAGTTGCCTCTCACATGCCCCCAACTGGGGGCCTGGCCCACAACCCAGACGTGTGTCCTGACTGGGAGTCTAACCAGTGACTGTTCTGTTAGCAGGCTGGCACTTGATCCACTGAGCCACACCAGCCAAGACAAGATGCAGATTATTGAAGTGGCAATTAAATTATCAACAGACAAGTAGAAGTTTCCCTTAGAATAGCCCTTTCTAAAATGAGAAAGTAAAGATTATCTCCTCGTTATACACAGAGTTTATCTCCCAGATAATGGTCCATGCCCATCCCGTCCTATCCATGAATAGTACCTTTCCTCTGACCCTCATTCTAATCTCTGACCTTACTTTGTCTTCAATTGCCTTCTTTGGGCAGAAGGTAGTTGACTCAGGCAGGAAGGAGGCCCAGGGAACCTATGAGGATATCTGTTTCATATATAACATAAACTTTTTTCTGCAATTTGGAAATTTAATAGTCCATACTCAACATCTCATCAAGATTTCCCCTTATTAAAGCCACAATAAGTAGACAGTCCTTAATAAAATAGGGCATAAAAATGCCTACATTAAAATGTCTTATTTTAGCCCTTATATACAATAAAGGGTAATAATCATATCTATGAAAACTGAGTACCCTTGGTACAACAAACATTAATTTGCTTAATAAGGTGTCCATTGCTTTCTTAGATTTTAGAAAATATTTGGGAAATGACTTGAATGGTAAGTCTCTTACAAAAGCTACCTGAGCAAATTGGAATCACTACATTTTTATCTTAGTAATTTTCTTTGTAGCGAGGAGAAATAGAAGAGATTATTCTAATAATAATAAAAATATCCTCAAGTTCCATAATCTCTTTACCTTCACTGTTGGTTTAGTAGCTGGAAAACCTTAAAAACAACCAATCGATCATTAGCACAAGTTTTAAAAGCAGCTTCAAAACATTCTTCACAAAAATTACAGATAAGCATGAGAATTAATCTAGATGAGAATTGAATTGCCAGGCCAATTTTAAAACCTTTTGAAAAAATTTATCCAAAGGGCCAGAATTGAATTACAGATGCCAATTCAGTCAGCACACAATGAATAGTGTACCCTGTGGGCCAGTGATACAGTAAATAAGTAGGGGCTGTCGACTTAAAATTTATTTCATAGAGAAGGAAATTAAAATTAAGGTATGTATTTTTTGGTCATATTCTGCTCAAATTTTTTGTTGTAAGGTAGAATCTATTCTTTTCACAGGCTACTTGTCTTCTGGATGATGTGTAAGTTGTATAATAAATACTTATGTAGCTGTACCTATTTGACTTAGAAGTAGCTAAGTGTTTTTGGTTTCTATTATTTTCCTTGATCATGTTGCCCATTCCTCTCCTCTTCACTGGCCGTCTAAATCCACTCTATCCTTTAAGATGCTGATGTTATGGAGGCCCCCATTTTCCTAAACTTGGTGCTCCATTCATGTTTTTATACTTTTGCTACATATGCAAGTATAGTAAATAAATATAAAATTGTTGCACATGCTTTAAAAATTTTTGTAACTTAATCATGTTGTGTGTATCATTCTCTACTGTGTATATTTATGCAGCCTTTTTCTTATTTCACATACTTGGGAAATTTTTCCTGGATATATATAGGTTTAGTTTTATTTCTGCATTGTATTACATTGTATCAATGAACAAAAAAGTATTTGTCAACTATCCTATTGATGAACACTTGAGTTGTTTCCAATTTTTCGCTACTACCATAAAATGTTGCTAAAATTAACATTTCTGTATGATATAATATTATCTTAGGCACATACAAACCTAAGAGTAGTACTGAAACTCCGTAGTAAGCATTTCATCTTTACCAGATCTTGCCAAATTGCTTTTCAGAATGTGCCCAGTTATACCTCCCCATAGTGGTTTATGTGATTCTCGTCGTTCATATCTTTTTTCTGCTTAATAATGTTAGACTTTTTTATGTTTTTTCCCAGTGCGACTGGTGTGAAATGGTATCCTTTTCTAATTTTTATTTTCCTGATTTTTGGTGCAGTTGAGCACTTTTCTTTTGATTGTTGGCCACTTTGATTTCCTCTTCTGGAAATTGTGCTTTCATAGTCCTTGCTCATTCTTCTGTTGGATATTTGTCTTTTTAAATTTTTGTGTTGTAGAATTAATTACAGACATTAACCATTTGCTTATAGTATTTTCAGATTTCTTATTTCTGTCTCTGAGTTGTGTATTAACTTTGTATTATACTGAAGTTCAAAAAGATACAAGTATTTTAAATTTATCAATGTAATTGACTGTTTTTTGCAACAGTTTTAAGGCTCAGCATATAGTTACAAACTTAGTCTTCCTAAGATTTGCAGCTAAACCTTCCACACAGTTTATCACTGAAATATACACAAAATTATTAAGCTTTAAAAATTTATATAAAAGTTCCCTAGTTCAAAATTGCATCTAAATAACACCCTCCAGGATAGCTTTTTCTAATTTTTCATTAGTTTCCTATGAAGATGTAGGATAAAATGAAATCTCACCACAAAAGCAAAAACAAAACGAAAGAAAAGAAAAATACCCTCCTAAAAAACAGAAGGAAGTGACCTTAAGTAAGAAACAGATTGCATTCTATTGAGGATTCCTCTACATCAGCACCTGCATGTCGCCATCCCACCATTGCCTCTTGATACGGACCATTTGATAAATATGATAAACACAGGCCAAGAGGCTTCTCTCTGTCCCTTTAGTCCATCCCTCAGATACTTAGGTCCACTACCAACTAGCAAACTGGGAAGACAGTCTTCTCTGCCTCTCATTACCACTCTGCGGGGCAGAACACTTTCTGTGTTCCCAGTAAATTCTAGGAAGACCTAAGGCAGAATGTAGGGGGTTTGCAGTGGGTACAACAGAGCATTTGGAGACCAGGGATGCAAGAACCCTGGTGATAATAAACAGCAGCAATTGCAGTTACAGTTGTTTTCATGGGTCATGGCAGCGCTTCTCCCAGGGAAACAGGCAATAGAAGGGAGTGCAAGATGCCCCCTCGAAGAACAGGGTAGGAATCGGAGAACCAGGGCCGAAGGCCTGTTCGAGATGGGGAGACGGGGCTGGGTGCTCTGTGTATCAGCAAGCTGTGCCTCAGGTCTGAGCAGGTGGGCAGGGGCGTGACCTTTGGGTGCTTCCCTCTCTCTCTCTATTTAACACCAAGTCTGGGCCGATCTTCCCATGATTGAAATGTATAGGAAGAAAAAGAAATGAAGCAGACTAAAATGAAGCCTCTGAAATACTGCAGAACAAAGGAAGATTTATTACTGAAAGGAATCGTAGTATTAATTTCAAAGACTTGATAAATATCACTCTGGATGTGAAACACCGTATTCCTGTGTTTCACATCCAGAGTGCGCAACTTGTGCTTCAGGGCTTCTGCCAACAGTGAAACGTTTAACCACTTCACCACTTTGGTCTGTTGATATTTTGGAATTCCATATAAGATTTGTATGAGGGGGGAAAGTGCAAATGCTGCTTTCTTAAAAGTTATTCTCCAAAAATTGACCTTTAAAGAAATTTTACAAATTGAATATGTTTCACTAGGGGATCTTACTAATAATCACCACAAACAGGTTTGATGTGAAACTGTGGGTGTTGGATTTACCGAGAGGCATGAGTAACTTCGGAATGTAGGATAGGTGAGTGCATCAGGTGTCTGGAAACACTTAAAGAAGGCAGGGTGAGGAGTCTCCAAGGGCCCCACCGAATGGGAAGATGGAAGAAACAAGTAGCATAGCATGGCTGTTTTAGGATCACAGGCAAAATCTTCATCTTAGAATACCATCTAAGAGTGTCACCAAACTTCAGGGCAGTGCATGCTGAAGGGGGACTGTATAGGAGGGCTGTCTGCAGACGCATTTGCTGCCAGACAGTGGTGCACACACAAGAACAGCAGGACAAATGAGAACAAACTGGGTATGTCATAATGTGGATTCCATAATTCCAAAGGAGGGAGGGAGTGCACAACAGCGAAGCAAATGCTACCAATATTTATATGGTAAGATAGGAGTGTGGGCAGAGATTTGTGGACTCTCCCTGCCTAATTTTTACTGTGGCTAAAGGAGAGGATTTCTGATGTCACCGGAACACTGATCGAAACAAATGTAGATTCTGAAGCTTGGAGCTAGTTACTGCTTTCATACCTTACCGTCTGCACTTCCTCCTCACAAAATGATGGGAAGAGGCTGGGAAGTTACTTAGCTTCTCTAGGCCTCAGTTTCCTCATGGATATAAAAAGTTAATGGTCCCTCACTCACAGGAACGTCCTGATGATCAAAGGAGCCACTCAGTAAGTGCCGCAGTTAAAAACAGCAGCTGGTGCTTATTTAAAATAATTCCAACCCCTGACTCTATGTTTATATGTAAAGATTTTAGTTTAAAAAAGGTGGAGCATGTACCATATACTGAAAATGACAATAAACACATATTAAGAATTGAATCCAAAAAACAAAGTAAGAAACAAGCAGAACAGAAACAGAAGCACAGATACAGAGAACATTTTGATGGTTGCCAGATGGGAGGGGGGGTTGTGGGAGTGGGTGAAGAGGTGATGGGATTAAGTATGAATTGGTAGTTACAGAATAGTCATAGAGATGTAAAGTACAATATAGGAAATGGAATAGCCAAAGAACTTGTATACATGACCCGTGAACATCAACAAGAATGGGGGGATTGTCTGAGGGAGTAGGGGATGCTGGTGGAGAGGGACTGAGGGGGAAAAATTGGTACAACTGTAATAACATAGTCAATAAAGTATCATTAAAATTGCCAAAAAATAAAAGAAAAAGTACTGTTTTCTGATGGATAGCTTTGTAAAGAAGTTATAAATAATTTTAATGCATCCAGTAACATGTACTTATCAAGCTATACCTGATGTCTGTGTTCTAAAATAGTCTCTAAAGAGTCATGCTCTAAATAATAGCTTTAGAAGGCCAAGACCATCTTTCTTTGGTGGTGGTTGGAAAATTTACCCTGGTTATGCCAATAAATCGTGTCCCGACTATAAGGAGAGCTCGGAGAGGATGATTTATGTTCGTCTTGCCTGTGCTCGCTCGCTGACTCACTCGCTATTGGCCCTGTCAGGGCCCACTGCTGTGTTGGCACCGCCATAGATTACACTGTCGAGGAGTCTGCAGCTCAGTAAGGGAGACAGATATGGAGCAAGTGTGAAAATTATTCTGAGGGAAACTAGAAAGGTCTTTTGAGGGAAATAATGTGTTAAGGAAGACCCTGGTTGCACCCCTCAGAAAGGGGCTTAAATTTAAGCTGAGACTTGGAAGATCTAGCAATACTTCCTAGAGGCTAGAGGCCAGGATTCCAGGGACCCAAGGAGCCAGGGACTCAGGGACTGCAGGAGGAGCAGGGAATCAGTGGACTGGAGTTGCTGAAAGAAGGCTATCCTGTCGGCCTGCAGACCACACTGGGCAGAGCATGGGCCGCAGCCTGGTCAGCAGAGCGCTAGGAAGCCATTGAAGGGAGCAGGAAAATGATTCATTTTGCATCTTCCACAAGAACTCCACCTTCAGCAGAGAATAAAATGTGTCATATTTTCATAAAGTTAAACTTGGTGACTAGAGCCATAATTTCTGGCCTAGAATTTTTGAGGTCGCGCCTTTGTTTGTTGTTCATTGAGTATATGGGATGGAATGTCTTCCTCTCCCCATATTTCTTCTTCAGTCTGTTAAAGAAAGTTTCTGCCCCAGCCTGTGTTTTCGAAAGAGCTGGGAAGGAAGCTTTTGTCCTCAATCCACCTTCAACCTCCTCCCTTCACCTCTTCCCTTCAGGAATTTGAAGTTTTCAGAACAAATCACAAGAATTGTGACTCTAACTTTGGTGACATTGCCAAATAGGAATTAGACGTTTTTCTTGTAGTGGTTAAAAGGGAGGCTTCTAGTTGTACCCTAAACACCTATGCTGCAAATACCTTACAACTTCTCTGGAAATATTTGATAATATATTTAATAGCATATACATAGATGCATATATGAACATGTAACAAAGTAAATGAAAGCCCAGGAAAGGGTGGGGGCTTGGCAAGTAGACATGACAAAAAAACTACCCTTGGTGTTAGGGTGAGGTTGCTAGGCTCACTGGTCTAGAGGAGGGTTTTTCATATTTTTTCCATTACCATTTAGTCCCATTATATCCCTACCACTGCTCACCCCCAGTCACCATACTGGTGTCCATGTCCATTAGTCCTTTTTTCTTCTTGCTCAATCCCCCCATCCCCTAACCTCCGCCCTACCTTAGCTGTCATCCTGCTCTCTATTCCACTTCTGGAAATGTATCTAAAGGAACCCAAAACACTAATTTGAAAGAACATAGGCACCCCTGTGTTAATTGCAGCATTATTTACAATTGCCAAGATATGAAAGCAGCCCGTATGTCCATCAGTAGACAAGTGGATAAAACAACTGCGGGACATTTACACACTGGAATACTACTCAGCCATAAAAAGAGGCTTGGGTTTTAATATTCATGGTCATACAGGAGACCAAGGCCTTGGGTACACATGAGGGAGGGAGTTGGGAAATGAGACCCCCGAGTCCAGCCAGGACTTGGGGAAGGCAACACTTCCAGTGGAACAATAGATTAGAAAAAACATGATTCTCTGACAGAGATAGTATAAGGAAGTCTACATTGGCCTAGTTTCTGAGTAGAAGGTGGAAAAAAAAAGTCTCCTCTGAAAAGTCTGTTTATTGAGTTTTTTAAAAAAAAACTTACAAAAATTTTCAAACATACAGAAAAATAGGATGGAATAGTGAATCTTCATGTATATATCAGCCAGCTTTAATAGTGATTCTTGTTTATTTGTTTCTACATTACGTAATTTTGCATGTAAGTACCCCAAATTACATTTATTTCTAACCTAAGGACCTTTTAAAAACATAACAGCATGATATATCACATTTACAAAATTAACAGTTCTTTATCACCCAATACCTTATTCATGTGTAAGTTCCCCTAGTTGCCTCAAAAATATTTTTTTTGGTTGATTTGTTTGAATTGAGATCCAGGTAAGGTCTACACATTGCATTTCATTGATGTCTTAAATCTCTATGATTCTCTTCTATCTTTTAAAAAATTGTCGAAGAAAGCAAATCATTTTTCCTGTAGAATTTTCTGCATTCTGTGTTTGGCTAGTTGTGTCCTCATGATATCACTTAACAAGTTCCTCCGGTATCCGTACAGTGGTTCTTAGATTTAATGTTTGAGTCAATCTGGTTATTTATTTTTTAAAGAACATTCATGGTGCTGAGTACTTCCAATTGCATTACATCAGGAGGCACACAGTGTTTGGTTGTTGTGGGCTAAATTGTGCCCCTGCCCCCCCCCTCTCCTCCCTACCCCCCACTCCCGTGATTATCTGCTGAAGAGCACATTCCCACGGCTTGAGAATGCGACTGTATTTGGGAAAGAGCCTTTAGAGAGCTCATTAAGTTACAGTGAGGCTATCCTTGTAAGAAGAGGGAGTTTGGACTCGTAAAGAGCCATCAGGATAGGCGCCTAGCGAGGAGAGCTCACGTGAGAACAGCTCACGTGAGGACACATGAGAAGGCAGCCTTCCGAAACCTCGGAAGAAACCAACCTCGGCGCCCCCACGATCTTAGACTTCCGGCCTCCAGAACTGAGAGGAAGTGCACTTCTGTTGTTGAAGCCACCCAGTCTGTGGCACTTGTTACCGTAGCCCTAGCAGACTCGTACAGTTGTCCTATTTTTAATTATGATTATTTAGTTATGATACTAGGATTGATCTTTGAGCGCAGGTGGTAACAGCCTTATGCATTCATTATAAAATGCTCCATTGTTTTATTCTAACGTTTTTAGCATCTATTGATGTTTTCTCCCCTAAATCCATTATTTTATTAGGGGTTGAAAATGGTGATTACATTAATCATTCTGTTTTATTAGCATAGTGCCTCTATACTGAAGAATATTTTCTCACCAACTGATTTGGTTACTCTGAAATAGTTTATATAAACATAGAACAAGCACTTGACTCCATCCTTTTCCTTTATCCATTTTTAGATTCTGACATCACCCAAGTCACCTGAGAATTCCCAACTTCAGACATTAGGACTTGAGTTTATACTAGGGGGGTGAGCCAAGGACCCTCCAATGGAGAAACTTACCTAAAAGGTGTTTCTGTGCTGGCGGTGTCCCATGAGCACCTGGAAGATACAGTGCGAAACTGTTTTCCCTGAAAGGACAGGTCCTCAAACAGGGTCCGGTACTTGTCTCATAGTACAGATGAGTTCATATTCCAAGATTACAAAGCTCAGGAGTAAATGGGTAAGAATTAATAGACATAATTGAGAGGGAATATAGACTCCTAGAAAATTTAAGTGAACCCAGGACTTAATAGTGTCACATTCTCTTCTCTAGCCACACTCACAGCCTTGCAGATTCCTCCATGTTCGTGGCTTTAGAGAACAGTCCCACATTTAAATCTCTTGCTCTTACCCTCTTCAGAACTCCAGAGTCTTGAACCCAGCTGTATACTGGTTCTACTTGAAAGTTGAGTGCACATCTCAAACTAATATCCAAACTGGACTCCTGATTTGCCCCTACTGTGCCACCTGCCTCCTTCCACATGGCAGTTGATGGCCATTGCATCCTGACGTCACTCCTGCCAAACATTGTAGAGCTACCCTTGATTGTTCTTTACCCTAGACCCCATATTCAGTCCATCTGGAGACCTGCTTGCTCTACCTTCAATATATATCCAGAACTTGACCATCACTTACCACCACCACTGCCGTCCCCCTGACCTGAGCCTTACCTTTTGGCTGGATTCCTGCAGCAATGTTTTTCCATTAAAATGGAGTTTATCTGGTAGAAGAGTTTACTGATAACCATATTTCTGCTTTATGCTCAGAATTTTTTTAAACCAAATCTAAGCCATTGAAAAAGTGCTACTTTTTCTCATTTTTCTTTTCTAATGCTAATTACGAGAAAGAGTTTGTGAGGGAAGGAACAGGATTTTGTGGAAGCAAATGGTATACTAGGACAAGTATTTAAAATCAGACAGAATAGTATGAGAATTTAAATCTCACTTTAGTCTCTGAATTAGGCTTTCCCCCCACTTAATGCAGTAGAATGTACTTAGTGAGAAGTTAGGCTTGTAAGTGAGTTTAACGAAGATAGTGTTTATATGAAGACAGTGGTGATCTGCTAGAATGTCTTTTCAATGCCCAAAGTGAACAGCAGCTCTAGTTGCCTCTAATTCAGTTCAGCAACATCTATATATATATATGTATGTATGTATGTGTGTGTGTGTGTGTGTGTGTATATACACACACACAGTTATATGCAAGGTATTTGGTGGTAATGTGAAGGACTATGTAGGCTTGAAATACTGCTCATGTTCACTCTCTGGCACCTACAATTTAGAGGAAGAAACAAATGTACACATTAGAACACTGCTGGTGACGCAGCGACATGAGTACTAAACAGAGGCATAGGTGACAGATGAACTATTATTCAAAAGAATTTTGTTCAGGAAACACAAATCAGGAAAAGTACTAGGAGCTTTAAACCCCTTTTAGGGAGATGATGGGATAAATAAGTAAAATAAGCCCAAGTCTCTGAGCGTCTAGATGAGTGCTCCCATCCAACCGCTAACCAGGCCTGACCCTTCTTAGCTTCCGAGATCAGACGAGATCGGGTGCATTCAGGGTGGTGTGGCCGTCCATTGCTTTTTCTACTAGGAGACACTTACTTCTTTTTTATCTCCATTATCTAGCAGTCTTGTGCAGCAGTCTAGTATAGCTGCCTCTGTATCCGACAAAAGCTTCCCTGTATAAGTACTCTTTTGCCCAAAAGAAAACAAGGATTTTGAAGCCACATTAATATGTTTATCTTTCCTGCCATTTTCTCATTGAGTCCTTTCTTGATTATTGACACTTGACCCATCAAAAAGAACATAAGTATCCAATAAATTTATAGCAAGTTAGACAACTACTTATTATTAACTTTTGGTTTATATCATATTAATGTTTTTCACATAAAGTAACAGATTTTAGCCCTTATATATACTCTTCTAAGAAATCAGCCTGATGAGCATTTGGGAAAAGAAGGCTTTATGAGGGGGGACTCCAAAAAGTGAATTTTATTTATAAAAACTTATGTATATATTCTTACAGTTTAAAATTCAGTCACTCTCTATTTGATCTCTAGAAGTCAGTCTCTATTAAGACTTTTTTCCACTGCTCAAAACAGTTTTTGAACTCATTGATTTTAATGCCTTTTAGTGCTTCTGCTAGGTTTTTTGTTTGTTTCAGCTCTTTCCACATCAGCAAAACATCTCCCTTTGAGAACTATTTTTTCTTTTCTCCCCTCCCCTCCCCTCCCCTCGCCTCCGCTCCCCTCCCCTCCCCTCTCCTCTCCTCTCCTCTCCTCTCCTCTCCTCTCCTCTCTTTTGGTGTTCAGTTAGTTGTCCCGCCTTTTTCCCCATTGCTCTCCCCTACCCTGTCACTGCCTCTCCACTCCCACAGCCAATCCCTCCATTGTCCATGCCCATGAGTCTTCTATTCATGTTCCTTTGCTTGCCCTTCCCCTTCTTTTCCACTGTTATCCCCCTCTCCCCTCTGGTTACTGCCAGTTCTTTATTTCCAAGTCTCTGGTTCTGTTTTGCTCATTTGTTTTTTATTATTGATTAGGTTCCACTTATAGGTGAGATGGTATGGTATTTGTCTTTCACCACCGGGCTTATTTCACATAGTGTAATGCTCTCCAGTTCCATCCGTGTTGTTGTGAAGGGTAGGAGTTCCTTTTTATCTCTCTGCTGCATAGTATTCCATTGTGTAAATGTAGCCCAGTTTTTTGATCCACTTGTTGTTTACTGATGGGCCCTTAGGCTGTTTCTACCACTTGGCTATTGCATGTAATGCTGCTATGAACATTAGGATGCATAGATTCTTTTGAATTAGTGTTTCAGGATTCTTAGGCTATAATCCCAGCAGTGAGAGCACTGGGTTGAAAGGCCATTCCATCTTTAGTTTTTTTAGGATGTTCCATACTGTTTTCCACAGTGGCTGCACCAGTCTGCATTCCCACTGGCAGTCTACTAGGGTTCCCTTTTCTCCACAACCTCACCAGCACTTGCTGTTTGTTGATTTATTAATGATGGCCATTCTGACTGGAGAACGGTTTTTATCTGGGAAAACAAAAACAAAAGTCATCTGGGACAGACTGTATGAATAGTCAGGGTGGAGCATGAAAGTCATGCCATATTTGATCAAACACTACTGAACACTCAGCACAGTGTGGGCAGGTGCACTTGTAAATCACCCATCATGAACTGGGCAAATGCACTGAGTCTGCAAAACAAAAAAACTCACTGAAGCCAAACACAGCCTCTCACAACACTACCAGACAGTATGCTAATGCAGGTGGGTTCTTAGAACACTCATCTAGTGGAGGAAACCTGTGCTACAGGGGTCCCACCCTCCAGAAGACAATTCCTGTTTTAATTTGCTTTGTTTGGGGTCCTCTCTCCTATTTGACCTCAGGATCAATTTTTAGATGCTTCCCTCTGAAAACTCTTACAATTTTGCCTATTCTCTCGTACCCACCTGGCTTAGAACCCCCTAGCACCCTCTCACATGCTTTCATAATACAGGTATTTATTTTTCTTTGTGTTTCCTGACAAAATAATACATACTGTGCAAATATTACTGAAAGAATATCTGTAGCCTCAAAATACAACTTAAAATTAATTTTTTAAAAAAATCACTTGATTTTATTTTCTTCTTGCTATTGTCTCTTCTTAGTCCAATAAAAATTTATTGACACTTTTATTTAAAATATGTTTACATATATACTAGATTGCAAAAAAATCTCCAAAAATGGATAAACACTAAGCATATCTCTTGGAACAAAAACTGTGGACCATTATATAGTGATTTCTAAGATTTACATATGAGTATAAATATACACACACCTTTTTGAAAAGTATATTTCAGCTTTTCTCATCGCTCTTTTAATTTTGTATGTAATATATTTTCTCCCTAAGAATGTGGTGTTTGCCAAGAAGTGCGTGAGAAGAATGGATCCTCCAACTATTACTTTTGTTCGTCTCTAGAACTATTTCTTGTTTTACTAGAATGGCAACAGTTAAAATGGGGAAAATTAATCAAAATAAAGAAGTTACAGAATGTTTGCATTTCTTTGATGACTTTTTAAAAAATTCTTAAAGCTGTCACTTGGATTGAAAGACTGCAGTGAGCATTCAAGACCATGTGTCTGAAGTATGTTTGTGAGAGTTAAGGGGAAAAGAAAAATTTTAAAGAATAAAGAAGTGGTATTCAACTTCAATTGCATGGCTTAAGAAGATGTGGGAGAGGGTAGGGTAGGAAGTATATGGTAGCTGCAATAGCATCAAATTCAGATTGATTTTCTCCTTAAGGTTAGATATGCATTGTGTCATATCTAAGAAATCAGCAAGCCCAGGGAAGGTAGAAGAGAAATAGAGTGAAGATAGGTGAGAGCCAATTAGATGGTGAAAAGGTAGTTTGAACTATTGAATACTTTTTTATCTATAAAAGTTGGGTGCTTTCCAAGAAAAATGTGTCTGGGTGTGAATAACAGGGTATTATGCTGAATCATTTAAACAGGTAAAAAGCTCTTGAAGTTGACTTCAACATGTTCAAACCCCAAAGTGTGTAACATAAACAATTATTGAAGAAGATTGAAGTCTTTCTCTATAACTCATGATTTAGATAGTTTTACACTTAATAAATTGTAGGCTTTAATTGCCATTTTAGTAACTGTGGCTATCAAAACTAGAATTATAGAATTGACCATTTAGAAATCACTTGATCCAGTCTCCTAGCTGTACATATAAAGTATCTGATACCCCTTTTAAAAAATACATATATTTTATTTGTTATGCTATTACCGTTGTCCCAATTTTTCCCCCTCTGCTCCCCTCCTCCTGGTAGTCCACTTCCCTCTAGCAATTTCCCACCTTTAGTTCATGTATGTGGGTCATGCAAATAAGTTCTTTGGCTTCTCCATTTCCTATACCATCCTTAAAATCTCATTTTCTATTTCATACCTACCAATTATGCTTCTTAATCCCTTCACCTTTTCCCCCATTCTCCCCCTTTCCCCTCCCAGCTGATAACCCTCCAAATAATCTCCATATCTATGATTCTGTTCCTGTTCTGCATATTTGCTTAGTTTGTTTTTTTAGATTCATTTGTTGATAGTTGTGAATTCATTGCTGTTTTAATGTTCATAGTTTTTATCTTGTTTTTCTTAAATAAGTCTCTTAAACATTTCATGTAATAATGGCTTGGTGATGATGAACTCCTTTATCTTTACCTTGTCTGGGAAGCACTTTATCTGCCCTTTCATTCTAAATGATAGCTTTGCTGGATAGTCATCTAGGTTATAGGTTCTTGCATTTCATCACTTTGAATACTTTTTGCCATTCCCTTCTTGCCTGCAAAGTTTCTTTTGAGAAATCAGCTGATAGTCTTATGGGAACTCCTTTGTAGGTAACTCTCTGCTTTTCTCTTGCTGCTTTAAAGATTTCTCTCTTTATCTTTAACCTTTGGCATTTAAATTATGATGTGTCTTGGTGTGGTCCTCTTTGGATCCAACTTATTTGGGAATCTGTGTGTTTCCTGGACTTGTATGTCTATTTCCTTTGCCAAATTAAGGACATTAAAGAAAACTTTCTTTTCTCATTATTTTTTTCAAATAAGTTTTCAATTTCTTGTTCTTTCTCTTCTCCTTCTGGCATGCCTATTATTCAGATGTTGGTAGACTTGGAGGTGTCCCAGAAGGCCCTTATACTATCCTCATTTTTTTTTTAATTCTTTTTTCTTCTTGCTGTTCTGGTTGAATGTGTATTTCTTCTTTATGTTATAAATTGTTGGTTTGAATCTGGCTTCCTTTCCTCCCTTGATGGTTCCCTGTAGATCTTTCTTTATTTCATGTAGCAGTATAACCTTCATTTCTTCCTTTATGTTGGTTGCTATACACAGTGAGTTTTTTGAGCATCCTAGTAAGCAGTATTTTGAACTCTGCATCTGATAGATTGTTTATTTTCATTTTGTTTATTTCTTTTTCTGGAGTTTTCTTCTGTTATTTCATTTGGGCTATATTTCTTTGTCTTCTCCTTTTGGCACCCTCTTTATATTTGTTTTTGTGTAATAAGTAGAGCTGCTTTGACTCCTTGTCTTAGTAGCATGGCCTGTTGTAGAAAAGGCACCTGTAAATTGTGTGGGGTGGAGCCTTAGGTGATCGCCAAGGTGGGGCAACCTGCTTCATTACTTTGTGGCTCTGTGTGAGGGGAGGGCTCAGAGAGGGGACGGTGCTGCTGCCTGGCTTCTGGAAGTTTGCCTGGCACTCACCCATTTCCAGTGACTTTACCCACTTTCCATATGCAACTGGTACCCTCCAGCTGTTGCCTGGTGGTGAATCTCAGAGCAGATGGGTTTGTATTCATTCCAAGTCTGTGCAGGTGTTTTAAACGAAGCCTCCTGAAAATCCGGCAGTTTCTTCCACTGCCCAAACCCCTAGTGATTTTTACAGCCAAAAATTATGAGGATTTATCTTCCCAGAGCTGGAACTCTGGGCTGTGGGGTTTGGCCTGGGACTGGGATTGCTTGCTCCCAAGGTAACCCTTCCAGTTTTTATCCACTATACCTAAATGTAGGACTGTGCAATCCACTGTCGCCACCACCTCTCCACTCCACACCACCTCTCTGTGCCTCTTTGACTGTCTTCACAACTCTGCCCTTCCTATCAATCTGGATGAATGTGGCTTCTTTAAATCCTTGATTGTTGGACTTCCATACAGCTCTATTTTCTGATGGTTCTAGATGTTATTTGTTTTGAGGTTTAGTAGTAATTCTTTTTATGGTTTCATGAGGAGGCAAAGCGTGTCTACCTACGCTGCCATTGTGACTGGAAGTCAAGTATCTGATGTCCTTGACAAAGATTGACAGCTAATGTGGGAGGGATCCTGAATTACAAGCCACCTTTCACTAAATAATACATGTTCTAGAAATATCTATTGAACTACATAAGACATACAAATTCCACAGGAATCTACTAATATTTCTAAGATCCTGTTTTAATTTCTGCTTAATATAAGATTATTTTGAGATCCTGATGTGTTTTTATATAGTTCACAAACAAATGTGAACTGTCTTTCAAAACTCAGTCATTTATGTTTTTGTAATTTTTCACAAACTATTGATTGCAGTGTTATTAATACTTCTTTTTTGTGGTCTGCTTGGATTTGGGCATGTTTTTTTTCCAGTACTTGTGTGTTCATAACATGCTTAACCAGAAATATTCAACATCGGCAGGGGGAGCTGACATGGTATCAATTTTACAAAATAATCAATATCTGTGCAGCTTATTCCCAACAGAGTTATTAGAAACGATGTTCTGTTTATGTGAATAATCACTAGCTCCAAAGCCTACTTCCGTAAAACAGTGTGGATTACTCCTGGGATTGCTGTGTTCTGCATAACAATGAGATTTCTTTCACATAAATAGTGTGCTATTTCTTTATGTGACAAAAGAAGCGCTCCTTCTCATTTCCTGGAGACATAATGTACCAAGCACTTCCAGCGTACAACCTTTAGGTGATTGATTATTGCCTCAGTCTAATGGCTACCAATACAAAATGGTGTTTTTATGCAAAAAAAAAAAAAAAAGAAATAGTATATGCACATTTTAAATTTTAAGTCCCCAGAGGGTAAGGGAAGCATTTCTCAATCAGTATTCTGCAGGTCATTTTCTCTCTGATTTTAGTAGTTACACACGCCCTCGCCTGCCAGGCCTGCCAGAAACCAGTAGATTTTTTTAACCTTATAAATACAGGAAAGATGTATATATAAAAAATATTCAAATTTCCTTAAGTAGTTCTGATTTTTTTATTACTATCAGCATTGCAACAGAGTAAGACTGAGAGTCTGTCTTTATTTTTCTCCACAGCAGCATTTCTGTGTAAGAGCTAATGACTGGTTTGATTGTATATTAAAGAGGATACTCATTTCATCAGTATTAAATGTGCTCTCATTGACATATTTATCCACAGTCCTCCTGCTTTTACACAAATCTTCAGCAGATATAAGAGCTATAGATACTGCATCATTTAGGTGTAGTAGTAAGATGGTGTTGAGAGTGAAGGTTATTACCCTTCTCTGTAGTGTAGTTTCATTAGTTTTTCTTAAAACAACAAAATTTAGAAATATTATTTGCTCTGAGATGGTCTGTACTGGCTAAATCAGTTTAGTGTTTCACATTTTCATTAGGTATGCATTGCTCCTTTCACACTTTTACCAATCTTACCTCCCTTGGCTTTTTATCTTGTATTTACCTTGTTCCAACTTTTAAGAAATATATAGATAATTGGTAAGGGAACTTCAAATTTTTTGGCCATTTCACTTTTTGATTTTTCTTTCTTCTTCACTAACAAATGACTTTTACTTTTTGAGAAATTACTAACTCAATATTTTTCTCATTTATGGCAGAGCTTTTATTCTATGCATTCTGTAACAGGGCAGACAACAATAAAGCAGCATTCTAATGTCAAAATTAATACGTTTGGGTTCTTTAGGCACTGTTATGGGGTGAATTGTGTCATTAACCCCCCACCCCCTGCCCCAGTACCACCAAATCCATATGTTGAAGCCCCAACCCCCAACATAAGTGTGTTCAGAGATAGGGCTTTTAAGGAGGTAATTTAGGTTAAATGAGGGCATAAAGTTATGGACCTACTCATATGGGACTGGGGTCCTAATCTCTCTGTAAGGCAATTACCCTTGGATTTGATCAGTCTTTTTTGTAAAGCCTGTCCTTTACAAAATAGGATTTTATAAATCCTATTTTGTAATAGAGATGGGATTATTCAGCCAGTTTGAGCTAGAGGGAACAAAGGCAAGAGTTTCTGGTTTATGGATACCTATAAAAAACAACTGTCTGAATGCTGGCTGTGAATATGCCTTGTCTTTCAAGAAAAGGGAAAAATGACCCTGAGGTCATTCAGAAATCAGCAGTTTGACCCCTGCCTCTGTGGGCCCAGAACACATAGGCCCAGAGGGCAAAGCTGTATCCTCCTGAGTTTCAGATTGTGGGGCCACCTCCTCAGTTTCAGGGGCTAGGCTGTCCAGCTCCCATGGGTGAGGGTCCTTGGCCATCCATGCTAGTGGACA